>NMRB01000117.1:29102-63420 GCA_002633025.1 Notospermus geniculatus | reverse complement strand
TACAAAATTGTGTATCTATGTGCAATCGATTTCAGCTCACCTGCATAAAGTTACGTGCTGCTAATGTAAGTTCCTGTCATCGGCTATTTTTATCCCCAGTTCTTCCTGACTTGTAATGACGTATAAGAATTATGTGCTGGAGACAGAATGACAGGCTGGATGCATTAAACTTGACGAACAATGGGGAGATCTGTCAAAGAGTACATGTCAGTGCCTCTCAATCATCAGCAGCATTCCGCCCAACTCCCTATGAAATCTCACTCACAGATCAATATATCCCTCAAAATCTTTGTGCCTTTTCTAAAAACATCCTCATGAGGAGCGTACAAAGTAACTACATCTTTGTGCCTGTCAAAAAAAATTGTATAATGGAGTATTCCTATGTTACCTTTATTTCACAAAAATATGGTAAAAAACACCATAGAAGTTGGCTCTTCCAATTCCAGATCCGATGTCTAAAATACGCATACAATGTTATGATCATTTCTGAACGAGCAATGACAAATGGGAAAATATCATTTTCCTCTGGAGAGGTTCGGCAGAATCTGTTTGACAGCCTGTTCTCCTTTAACACTCTTGTATGCCTTCAATTCAATATAAGACATCACACTGATTGATATTTTCTTTGTGAAGTTCATGTACAAAGATCTTTTATAATGAGCATTCATGCTTCATCAGAAGACCTCACCATTTCCTGCTTGTTTCTAAGTCAACCTCGTCAAAGCTTTGCTTCATAATGCTTTATTTGATTATGGCGTTTTCAATACAGACAAAAGATTTTAGATTATGCTAATTGCATCTGAACTTCCTTGATTCCCAGGGAGCGGAACACGAAAAAGTCATCGAGAATTCAGATGGGATATGAGATTGTTTTCATGTTTGATTGTTTTTAATCACCAAAATGATATCTGCAAAGATGAGACAAACAATCAATAAGTTCCAGGTTGTAACTGCTGAGCGTTATCCAAATTTGATGGGAGAAATTCTGATGCTTTCTACTGAAGACAATGTGCTGAAGGATTTTATGTGAATGGAGGATGGAAGCAGCTCAGGTGATTTGTGTTTTTGGAGAGCTACAAGAAGCCATTATAGTTTCCTGCCTCAACAGTAAAGCCCTGTTTCCACTATGCAGCATTTCCCGGGTTTGCAGTGACGGTGCAGTTTTCGCAGGCATTGAGAAACGCCAAATATGTTGCTATTCCATCGAAGGACTTTCCAAACCTTGTCAAAATTCCATCGCTTACAGCAGAATGCAGTTGAAACTGCTGTAGTTGACACGAACCTAGTCGCTTCAACTCTTATCAACACCAAGACATATGCCAGGAGGAAGATTCTGTTCCAAGAAAATACAAGGAAACTGCAGTCCAACAAGGTTGATGATGTCCATTTAAGATTTTTCCCTGGAGTTTCCAGTCCCACCAATATTGCAACGTTTAGAAAATCAAACTGCTAAAAGTGAATTATTAGCGAATGGATTCTTGCCTGTAATGTCTTCAACAAATGCAATGTACCTTACCATTCATCAAATGGAAGTTGTACAGTATATTATTCGGAATCAGGTTTAGCCTTGATCTGTCTTCAATTCCTTTGATCATCAATAGGATAAAAGAGAATTTATCAATACACGGGATATTATTGGATAATAAATTGCCCTTTTGGTCTTTCGTGGGAGCGTATCTTCACTTTTGTCAATCTCTATGGGTTTATGTACATGTCAGTCAATATAGGGAGATGTATCTTCCTTTGAGAAAACCATATTGAAAATCAGACTCTGTATATTCTTTTGCAGTCACTGCATGGAAGAGGAAATGTGGGATGGTCAGAGCATCCCTAAAACTGTAAACTTTTGAAGATAACAACGTCATGATATTACTGATGTACTAGGCCTACCTACTGTACAATACGTTCAAGCACATAACGAATGAAGTGTTGGCAAGGATTAGATTATAGCAGGGCATGGTGTCTTCAAACTGCTGACTCCTCTGCAGGTTTATCTGAGCCACAAAAATCACCCATCCCTCAATTAATGAGGTGTTGCAACCCATTTTGATATTTTCACCGTCGCCACGGTGGGGACAAATTTGTCTGGTGTTGGAGTGATTGGCGTGGTAATGAGCTCTAACAGGTTCAGAAACCACTCGACAAACGCACTAAGTAATTATTGATATATTTCCCCAGCTAATCTATACTCATTGTGACTAGCTAATGAATCTTTATTTAGTATTAACACCAATTGTCATCAATGCAGATAGCGCCATCAGTATTCCTTGCACATTCTGGTCAGAAATATACGATAACGAAATAAGGCAGCTCCATCAACACCTGGCAATCCAGACCCAAATTGCTGTGCCGTAATATTGCAATTAGTTGTGACACCGTATGATGGCTGAAATGGCACCAACACTTCTGATAGTGATCTCACATTTTATGGGTTTTTACACCACTACGAAAGTATTTAATTTCCTTGCTGATGGATGACTGTAACTCATGCACCTGACAGCTTGAGAACCCCTTACCAAAGCAATTTTATATTTTAAATGTATCAAGGTATGGGTCAGAGAGCTTCCCTGGTTGCACCAATATGGCTACTGAGCAGCCATCTTTGTTAGTATCACCAAACAATCTCAGAAGCATGTTTTATTATGGCTCTACCATAGTATACAAGACAGACTACTGATGCAAATCTCTACCTTAGTGTAATAGACAGACTGATGCAATGTCTCTACCATAGTATAATAGACACACTACTAATGCAATGTCCCTATCATAGTATGATAGACACACTACTAATGCAGTGGCTCTACCATAGTATAATAGACACATTACTAATGCAGTGGCTCTACCATAGTATAAAAGACAGACTACTAATGCAAATCTCTACCATAGTGTAATAGGCACACTACTAAAGCAATAATGGCTCTAGCATAGTGTAATAGACACACTACTAATGCAATGGCTCTACCATAGTATAATAGACACACTATTAATGCAATGGCTCTACCATAGTATAATAGACACACTACTAAAGCAATGGCTCTACCATAATGCAATGGCTCTACCATAGTATAATAGACACACTACTAATGCAGTGGTGAATATTGATATGTTTTTGCACTTGCTTCCAAATCAGAGACATAATCACCAGAAACAATCATGGTTCATACTGTGTGTGGTGACAGCTTGATGAACTAACAAAATGGATATATAACTTCTCTAACACGCAACCTGTTGGATCAATCTTACTGCCAGTGTGTGAAAAACAATCAATTTCTGGCACCCTCTGCTGTTTGTCACAAACATGGTAACAGATAGAGACCATCTATAATGTTGTCTCTTACATGAACAGCATTTGGGCCACAAATTACTTGATTTGCTATAAAAAGTGATAAAGTTTTGGTTGCAAGTGTAATTAAGAACCGCTGATTACCTTAGGATGCTCTGGAAAAGAGAGTTGAATGCCCAAATCTGGAGGCCCAACCAAACGAATCCGGGTAAATTAGACAAAAGTAAATTAGACAACGGTATTTTAGACAATGTAAATTAGACAATGGTAAATTAGACAATAGTCATTTTAGACAATAGTAAATTAGACAATGGTAATCTAGACAATGGTCATTTTAGACAATGGTAAATTAGACAAAGGTAAACTAGACATAAAGATAGGTAAATTAGACAAATTACATTTTTAGTGAGTTTAGGGGTTCAGAATTCATGACAAAGTTCTGGATAGCTAGCGAGGTACGAACTCGTCCGGGACATCCATGATTAAACTGCCATTAGATTGCTGTTGCTGTAGTACTCATAGCAATGTTTCTGGCCTCCTCTTGAGCTCTTGATCACATCCATCCTGACTGAGAAACTGCTGTGAAATGTTGGGTTCACTGGCCTCTTTATACCTCTGTCCCTTTTTGGCATCTTTGAGCAAAAAAGGCATGAGCAGGTTGAGCAAATGACATACTGATTGTTTACATGTAATAACTGGTTAATTAGAGGAGCCCTTGTTAACATCAAGTTCGTCGCAAAATGACCCTGGATTCTTATGAGTACAACTAAGGGGAGTAGGCCCCTAATTATAGGGGTAGCAATTGCAACTTAAATGCACAAAGCAAAATGTCACAATTACCCAATGCAAATTGTGTCATGGAGGTGTTACCTGAGAGATACATGTAACAGTCTAAATAAATGTGTTGACAGAACTAAATATCATGCCAACGCCAAAAAAGATGATATTGTCTAATTTACCTATCCTTATGTCTAGTTTACCATTGTCTAATTTACCATTGTCTAAAATGGCCATTGTCTAGATTACCATTGTCTAATATACCATTNTCTCTAACACGCAACCTGTTGGATCAATCTTACTGCCAGTGTGTGAAAAACAATCAGTTGGTTACATGGTACCCTCTGCTGTTTGTCAGAAACATGGTAACAAATAGAGATCGACTATGTTGTTGTCTCTTACATGAACAGCATTTGGGCCACAAATTACTTGATTTGCTATAAAAGGTGATATTAAAGTTTTGGTTGCAAGTGCTATTAAGAACCGCTGATTACCTTAGGATGCTCTGGGAAAGAGAGTTGAATGCCCAAATCTGGAGGCCCAACCAAACTGATGCATTGCCACGGCTCAGTGTTGGCACAAGTTTATACTCCAGTCACAAGGATTTGTGGTCAATAGCTTCATTGGTATACAGGGATTAAGGACAATCACAACCTGATAGGTTTATCAGAATCACCTGAATGGTGTCAAATAGTTGCTGTCCTGACCTGATTTAATCCTGAAGAAGATACAAGGCAACCGGCCATTAGCTTATTATCAGCTGAAATGAAATCGATAAAGATTAGGTTCTATTATGGTCGGATTATGTCGCTTTCATTGCTTTAGACTGGATGAGGAAATGGCCCAGTGAAATCTGCCGACCATCAGAACATGGGCAGCATGACAATTACTTCTTTCTCCAGTCTACAATTCGAAGTCCCTTTGATGGGTTATACATCAGAACTTGAAAATGTCAGTAACTCCCTGACTAATATGGACTGAATGTGAATCAATTCCCACATAGACTGAAAATCAGTGAGTTTGTTATTTGCCAGAAAAATCAAGTTACAGACAAAAGTCTTCATCCAAATATGTTGTTTCTTTGACTTCAGTGTTGTTCTCACTGAGGTTTCCCTTGTTCTCACTGAGGTTTCCCCTGTGGCCCACATTTTTATTTGTTCGAAATATTCAAGAAAATTATTATTCCTTTCATGACTGACTGTAACATTTACTGTTAGGTGGCCTGCCTTTGTGGGCCACATAGATTATCCGTTGAAGACAGGCAAACGTTTTGAAAAAATAGTTTTGTTCGATATTCCTCTGAAAGGGAAACATAGGCCTGGAGCTTTTGTGGCTGCTTCCGCGAATATAGGATTGGTGATGGCGAAGTAAAAACATAGTCTTTTGTTGAATTTGGTTGGAAATCTAAGCCTGCGGGCTTTTGTGTGCACATCCATCGGTTGACTTTCTAGTGGTAACTTTCTGACAATGGATGTGGAAACTTATGGACAAAGCCTAGCAAACACAAGATATGAAGCCTTATGTTTCCATGGTGACCAAGCAATTACCTGTATTGCATCAGTTGCGTCCCGAATTGTATGACCAACAAGTCTGGTATTTTGCCGCAGGCTGCTGTGGGTGAAGTTGTAACAAGTCCAACTTTCTAGAAAAAAAATTGTTTGGAAGATGGCGTAGA
Source organism: Notospermus geniculatus (assembly GCA_002633025.1). Taxonomy (NCBI): domain Eukaryota; kingdom Metazoa; phylum Nemertea; class Pilidiophora; order Heteronemertea; family Lineidae; genus Notospermus; species Notospermus geniculatus. Next base: position 57,685 of record NMRB01000117.1, on the reverse strand, counting down.
AAGTCTTCGTTTGTTGTTTAGTTGTTCCCGGTGAAGCTTTTCAAACGCAGGAAAACTTATTCTTTTTAAGCATATTTTTGCCCAAAGCTAACTTGTGAATAATCGCTTTTGTGTTTCAGAACAAAATAGACAAATGTCGCTGTGGAAGTGGGTGGGCCTGTTTTTCGAAGGAGTAACTTCATGATTGATTGTGATCATGTGGGGTGTTTGCAGCTTTTCCTTTCCTGGTTCCTTTCTTCTCGTGCTGAAATTGACAAGCATTATTACCTTTGATGCCTGATGTTCCTTGATTCAGTGGCCATTTGATGTAATTGCCTATACTAGCTAAAAAGTACATCTTCTTGCCTTTCCTGCAAAGAAAACCTGTGAGCAAACTCATGTAGCGTAGACGTCTGGTCTGTCCTGGTCACCGTTGAGACATTTGCCCAGATTTGTCATCAAAGCTGGTTTACTCAACTCTTTCCTTTTCTTTTGGCTTTTTGATCATCCACGAGACGGCCCCTTGCAGGTATAATATTGGTGTTTCAGAACAAACTCTATGGTATTGCCAGTCAATTCAGGCATCTGTTGATATTGTTCTTGAGATCGGGCTTGCTACAATATCCATGCATATTGAATCAGGTTTTTGGCTCTTCAGCACCTGACTGCCCAACTGGAGTGCTCTTCATCTTACATTATGCAGTCGGCTACAGTTACTGTGTGTATTCCATCTGTCCACAGGCGCAGAGTGAAATTGGACTGTCTGAGTGGTACACTGAATGATGTTAAAATGGTTGAAATTAACACATGGAACCTTGGCTCTTTCTGGGGTCAAGGAGATTGCATCCTGGTTTGATACACCTTATATTGGGGGGAGGGAGGGGATTTGACATTATATGACAGACTCTCGTGAAGTTGNAGACTCTTGTGAAGTTGGTGGAAATACTACATTTGTACCTTCTTGTCAAATGCTGCATGTCCATGCATTGTGCTCAAAATGGGCATATCACTCGAAGCTCTATATTTGTTTGCATAGACACGAAGAGAGGAAGCTTTTTTAGGGGATTCTGAGCGCTCTGGCAAGTTGATGGAGGTTGTAAAGATACAGACTGGCTGGATCACTAACTACAGTTCTTGTAGACTGAAACAGCAACTGCTTTTTTCCTGCCCTATTCACATTTTCATTCGAAGTCACTAATTAAGCCAAGGTTACCTTTAAATTAATATCATGACAGCATTCACAGAGATGCAGAAATGTGTGTATGACTTACTGTCAACCTTGGCTGATTCAAACCATCTCAGAATATGGAAAATCTCAGCAGAATATAGTTCAGTGCTCTAATGCTGTATGAATCATTCTATTCTCAGCGCATTTGGCTAATGCGTTTACATTCGAATGGGGAAGAACGATAATTAATAAAGGTACAATATGTTCCTGTGTTGAATAAATGGGTTTGGGATTATTCTGGTTGTTAATAGCTGGGATGATTTAGCGCTCAGGAAGTTTCTATGGCAGTTCTTGTGTAACATGCCCTGAATGTCATTGAACGTAAGCTAGCAGGAAGAACTGGTTATTCAACAACTTTAATCACATTATAAAGAAAAGTGTTGAGTTTTCCAACAAACTGAATGTCACCTGAGTGTAAGACTGTTTAGCTACTTTAAAATTACGTCGCAAAGAAAGGTGTTGAGTTTTCCAACAAACTGAATGTCATGAGTGTAAGACTGTTTAGCTACTTAAATTACATCACAAAGAAAAGTGTTGAGTTTTCCAACAAACTGAATGTCACCTAAGTGTAAGACTGTTTAGCTACTTATTAAAATTACATCAAAGAAAAGTGTTTAGTTTTCCAACAAACTGAATGTCACCGAACCAGGAAAAACTGGTGATTAAGCAGCTTTAATCAACTTGCATAGAAAAAATGTGGTTTTCCAACAACAGGTCAGATGGGTTCCAAATTTGTTGGCCTGTTTTGAAAGAAAATCACCGTGACGGGGTGTTTGGTTGGTATCATACTGTTGATACTGGAACAAAAAGGGCAACAGAAATGGTATTATAGAACATGTATTTTAAATTACGTCAATAAAGAAAGCTTTGAAGTGTAAAATATAGCAAGATTTGCCTGGGAAATATTTCTCATTGAGAAGGCCAATAGCCCAGGATATTTATCGAGAATAAGGGGGAACCTAGAACAAATTGCAACAGAATTTCTTTTTGCTTTATATGGTTTAGTATACCCCTCCAAACATCTCATAAAAAGTCCCTTCTAATCCGACCCCCCCGAAGTGCCTATAATTGGTATTTATTTGAGATCCTACATTAACTCCTGTTACAATGTATATGGACTTCTATTACAAATTCAAGAGTGCATGTACTGCTAACTTTTTTCTCGTCCGTTTTAGACCCTGTAAATGTATTACCAATAGATAGAAATATGGCACCTCTGAGTCAGATAAGCTTGATTTGAACATTATATGTTGTTGCTGTGTTGTAGAAATGACACATTACGTCATATTTTGCCTAAAATCAACAAAAGTGTCGTTTTTACAACAAATACGAGTTTAATGGTGTTCTAATCATGCTTATCTGACTAAGACGTGCCATATTTCTATCTATTGGTAATACATTTATAGGGTCTAAAACGGACGAGAAAAAAGTTAGCAGTACATGCATCTTGAATTTGTAATAGAAGTTCATATACATTGTAATAGGAGTTAATGTAGGATCTCAAATAAATACCAATTATGGGCACTTCGGGAGGTCGGATTTGAAGGGACTTTTTATGAGATGTTTGGAGGGGTATACTAAACCATTTAAAGCAAAAAGAAATTCTGTTGCAATTTGTTCTGGGTCAAATCACACTTTTCCTGGACTACAAGTCATAAAGGAGGTAATACTTCCTCCGTGTCAGCTCAACACCTGAGCCGGCTTTGTCGCGGCTTCCCTAATGCATTATGGGAGGAAGAGTGACTAATTGACGCTCACAAATATAGCATGCATGGTTCTTAGCAACTTGTAACCAATTATTAGCGCTAATAAGGTCGTGAAACGGGTAGGTCGCTATACCTGCAACATGATCAGGCTGTTTCCAAACAGAGATCAGGCAAGAACCTGTTGATTCTCTTTACATTAGTGGTGACTCTAGCTGTGTGTTGTGATTGTTGAGATTTTATATGGTCTGATGCCAACGGAGGTGTTAATTGCTCATGTGAAGAAATGTATCGTCTACTTATTCTCAAAAAAGCAACAATAGTTTGAAACTGAGGTGATTTAGAATGCTGCTGCTATCTCTGGACTCCCTTAGCCTTTCTTTCTAAACTGTTTGCATGTTATAGTTGTGTGTCTTTATCATCATCCGATATAGCTCATCCATCAGAGCTGTCAGTCCCTTGGCGATCGCTTCCTCGACCATCCAATGATACCAAACCCCAGGGGGTCACAACCCTGCGTAAGGTTCCATTCATTTCCTTGCAATCTCAGCAGTGTGACATGATGCTCAGTTCTATTAATGACCAACAGAAGATAATAACTTCATCATTCTATGCTTATTGACCCGTCTTCCAAGCCGTGTCATAGTTGTGATATTGACTGTTCTTGCTCCGAAGATTGTCCACATTCGTGACAGGTCAACAAGAATGGCTACTTTTAGTCTTGGTGTGTGAGTTAATTGGTCACATAACAAAATAACAGTTTTCTTCTCTCCAAAAGAAACATTTTGAAGTGTGGTGAAATTTGGTGAAATTGTTGGCACTTTCCTAAGGTACATGTACCATCTGAACCAAATCATCAGAGGTCGATTGTCAGCTGAGTACCAGGCAGATATACCTCTTGTTGCAGCTTTTCTGTTCCGTATTCAACCAAAACATGAGACAGAGTAGGTTGGAATTTGTCTGACTGTTAGCTGAGTATCAGGCAGATAGGCCTCTTGTTGCAGGTTTTTCTGGTCAACTACTCAAAAGGTTAAAAATTGATGTGCATTTCTGTCATTGTCACTAAAATATCCCACTAAGTTGCCCTCCAATTTTTCAACTGGAATATAGGGTACTCGTAATGATCACAATACTCACAGCTTGTTGTCTTATGCATTCTGTCGTTTTTCATTGCAGGTAAGTGATTGCTGTTTCTTAAGTCAGGCTATGAAAAATTCTGTAAGTGGTTTTACTTCATCATACATGATTCTAATGGCCCTGATTACAACTTAGCCAGAAAAAACTGCAGAAAGATTGCAGGAATTGCTCGACATATTGTCAGGAAAAGCAAGTGTCTTATTATGACTTACTTGAAGTTATAATCTGGACGCAAACAGCAGGGTAGATGCTGGAAGATGTCCTTGCAATTGGTTTTGTCTAATTCAATTCCTTGAAATTTGTGGAAATATAAGAAAAAACACAACTGCGATCCCCTCTATAGGCTTGGTAATAAAAAGGCTTGGGATAGGGCCCATTGTAGTCCAAATTATGTATTTCGAGGTTTTTGTTGTATTTTCTGCAGTTCATGCTAGGCCAGTGTTACAAATTGTCACTTCTCACCTAATGATTGTAATGTGGGTCAGTAGGTTAAAAAAGAAGCTGATAATGGTAATGCAATAGATGTGAGTATTTCTTTGTTCAATGATTGCACCACTCTCATCAATAATTGCTGCCCAATTTGGATCAAATTTCCTACTCCATTGCATTCTATATGGTAAGGCAGGTTAGGTCAAGAGGGCAGCATTTTGCTTTTTTCCATTTCAAAGTATTGGGAATTGATTCGTCTACTCATTTCACTCTAAGATAAATACCATATTTTGAATTGGGAATTCAATAGAACTGATTCTGTTGTGCTGTCGACCATCTCAAGGCTCTACAAAAAGCATATTTGACATCAGGCTTACATAGTTTACTGTTGGGAATTACGATCCTCTCGCATTTCTTCCTATGCTCTCTCCGACTTCCAGGGTAAATCCTTCATCAGGTTTCATGGGCAGACATGCAGTCTGCACCGACTTCAAGGGGAATGAAAAGTGAAACCAGTTTGACTTTTAGCCAAACCTAGCTGTTCAATGTTTATCGATAAATCAGTCCACATTTGAGAGTTGTATGCTGAATATCCCAAATTTTTCGAAATATTTAAGTAAAATGTATATGCGACTTCTTCAATTTTCATCCATTTCGTCATTTGATTACTTGCATCTTTTCCATGCATCAGAAGAAGTTCTCATAAAATACCGGTAGGCCTATGTTAAAAATCCTGAATCCATCTTGTAATTGCTTATGAAATATTCTTTGCTACATTTGCATCCTTCATACCATTCCATAGAACAATCATTCCTTCACAACATCCATTTCAACCCACCTAGAACACAAATGACAGTGCTTTTGTGATGATAATGCACATGTTGCCTGCATCTGGAGAAGTGAAATATTCCACAAGCCATGTTTCACCTCAACATGAGTCGAGCACGCTCTATATTGACTCGAATATGATAGAAACACTTGTTTCAAGTCTGATGAAGTATGTTGCAAATTGCATTATTGCAATGATTACCAGCCTTAGCTACAGAAGACTTAGATGCACTTCACCCGATCTTCATATTATTACATTACATCCAAGATTTCTCCTGAAGCCAGAGAGATATTCAAGATCTAGCAGAAAAAGCATGACTATGTTATTACGTTATGTTTGCGATATCTAGCCTTTCTAAAGGATATTAATGTTTACACGGTTAATTGGTGTGTAATGGTTCCTTTACCGCCTTCCCTCAGTCAATCAGGCTTTGTTAGTTCAGGATAAGTTCATTACCCCTCAAGATGGAGTCGGGGAGACTTCACCCTCTCTGAGGAATCGCTGCGGTGGTAACCTGGAGCTGAGGTGAAATGAAATCACGTCGAATCAGTTATGGCAATAGATCATGAAGGAGACACTTGCAGTTCCACAATTTCTTTTAGTTTAATACGTATTTGGCCTATGAAAAATCAGAGAAAGAAAGGTACATTTCAGTGTCGTCAAGTTCGGGCGATTACCAAGTGGTCACTCTGGTTGAGGCAAATTCCATGCAGGGAAACTTTTATATTACCACAGTGACAAATTGTGTTAGTTCTTACTTGGTCGATGTCACAGATAAAAATCATATAGGAAGAAATGTTCCTTTCAACGTCCCCAGATACTGGCTTTTTCTGAGGTTATCACTCTAAAGTTAAAGGGAATTAATTCTATGCCAGGACAATTACATACTCGGCAGTAGAAACATTGTCAATTCCGTATTTCCCACTCGGGACAAAGCATCCCCATGAGTGCTCTCCTGATATATGACAGAAGATCTCACTAAGGTTGCTGTGCATCTTGTAATTTGTCATCCTCATGCATTCTTTATTTGCTATCTTAGCCTATTTGCTATAAATCAGAATTATTTAACCAGTTTTTGTGCTGAGCAGCAAAATCTTTTGGGATTCACAAAGAAAATGTTACACAGTTACTTTGTGAATTTGGGCATCCATTCGACACCTAGAAGAAAGTTCAAATGTAAAGAACAACTCCAGACACCTGTTGCCAGCTGTATGTGAAGTTGTGATGGGGACATAAAACAAAAAAACCTCCCCAGAATCAGTGATTGATAGTTCCACTTTCTGTCAAGTGGTGGCACGCTATGAGGTTATCAGCCAAGATTCAGTGATTGATAGTACCACTTTCTACCAGTGATGGCACTGTAACAGGTTATGAGCCAAGATTTCAGTGATTGATAGTTCCACTTTCTGCCACTGGTGGCACTGTATAAGGTTATTGACCAAAATTAAAGTGATTGATAGTACCACTTTCTGCCACTGGTGGCACTCTATGAGGTTATCAACCAAAATTTCAGTGATTGATACTTCCACTTTCTGCCAAGTGGTGGCACGCTATGAGGTTATTAGCCAACATTTCAGTGATTAATAGTTCCACTTTCTGCCAATAGTGGCACTCTGTGAGGTTATCAAAAGATGTGTCCTATTAATGGCCATTTATCTCTTCGTTTATGGGTCAGATATTCTGCAGAAAATTCCCCCCCAACATTCCAAGATTACAGCAGGTNTTTCGTGGCGTAGTAGATCACGTGATTACCGAGTTGAGGCGGTGATGTGTCCGCGTATTACTTTTTACGCCAAATTCGGCGTGATGCGGCTCGTGCGGACACAGGTTGGTGCGTCCATAACGCCGCCTAGCGCCGACCTGTGAAACACAATGGTTATCAACCAAGATTTCAGTGATTGATAGTTCCACTTTCTGCCACTGGTGGCACTCTATGAGGTTATCAACCAAAATTTCAGTGATTGATAGTTCTACTTTCTGCCACTGTTAGCACTGTATGAGGTTATCAACCAAGATTTCAGTGATTGATAGTTCCACTTTCTGCCACTGGTGGCACTCTATGAGGTTATCAACCAAAATTTCAGTGATTGATACTTCCACTTTCTGCCAAGTGGTGGCACGCTATGAGGTTATCAGCCAACATTTCAGTGATTGATAGTTCCACTTTCTGCCAATAGTGGCACTCTGTGAGGTTATCAAAAGATGTGTCCTATTAATGGCCATTTATCTCTTCGTTTATGGGTCAGATATTCTGCAGAAAATTCCCCCACAAGATTCCAAGATTACAGCAGGTCTCCCCCGATAAGCATAGGCTATATCCATGACTCAACATGCTATGTTCCATAACCTTTCAGCTTGGAGTTTGGGTAAATCTCCTAAGAGGAAGACTTAGATATTACAGTTGAAAGGTAACTTCAAAGTACGTTGAGATCTATCCGAGTATAAGCCAAATGATGGTCGATCCGGGGCAAATACTGCTTAAATCTTAAATAGGGCAGATGTATCAATAGCTTTGATATGAGCGATAAACCCACAGAGGAGGCTGGATGAGCATTGACATCCATGATGCATACGTCTGATGAATGATGTACTGAAAACGATTTGATATCATTTCGAGTTCTTCTCTTGCTTTACTTGATTACCATAGTAGCACCTGATGATGAGGTTCCAGGAAATGCAAGATTTCCTTCGAAATCTTCCGATTCTGAGAGCTAATGGTGAAGGTGAAAACACATCAGGGGATCATCCGTTGCTGTAAATGGAAAAATATGCAATTTATCTTTTATCATCGAATTTTAGTTGCATCATTTCATGACATGAGTGTTGTGGAAAGTGAGGAAATTGAAGAATGGCTGTAGGAAATTGACTCAAAAATGTTTTGCAAAGTACAGGTTATTTTCTGAGATATGCTCTGTTTGGTTAATCTTGTCTGAGAATCAATGAAAATGTCAATAAAATGTGGATTGATATAATAAAATGTAGCCGCAAGGAACTTGGAATGCTGTCGCTGATTGTTCTGTTCTTGAATTGTCAGAGTATGGCAGTGAATTGAACATTTGGGTATGTCACCACCTGAGGCTATAGGTTCGATTCCCATTGGACCCATTCTTCATGTCATAGACTGCAAATCTCTTCATGCAAGTTTTCCTCCAGGGTTCTGGCTTCTTCCTATTACATCACCCAGTATTGTCTGTTGGGCCAAAAATGTTGCATTCGTTCATTTTACCATTAGATGAGCCGCAATCTGTCAGTTGGGAGATTCAGACAGAATGGATCACTTGGCCATCCACCATTGACCCATCCTCAAGTCCCAGAAAAGGGTGGGGTAAAGGAGATCAGACTCTTCAGGTACAAACATGACAAATGGGCACAGGAACTACCAATTAGACAGCCTCAATTTGGCAGTATGGACATCAGGATGGATTGCTTGGCCTACCATTCAGCCGGGCCATTCAGCTTCCCCAAGTCTCAGGAATGGGTTGGTCATAGGAGATGGGGTCCTCCAGGTAGCCTGTACAACATGACAAGTTGGCAGGGTACTTCTTATGCTATTGCTTCCTGCAGCAGGTTGGAAACTCTTTGATTCAGTGTCCTATAGATAGCTACGCTAGGTAGCCAGTTTTTAGCAAACAGAGATAGTTGAACAGAGATAGTTTATCAATTCTCCATCAATCTTCGATCGGTGATCTGATAGCAACCTTGAATGTTTATCAATGGGCCTTATGTCTTGTAAATAGACCCAGCTGTGATTTAGAAGGTGCTACTTATCAACTGAGAAACTAACGATAACTTTAACCACTTCTTTATGTACACGTACATGTACATGTACATTGTCATGAGAAGTATATGGTGGGTGAGCCTGTGTGTTGGGCTGTCATCGTGGCACAGCTCGCTGCTGGTCACCTCTGAGGTTCTGGGTTCAATCTCTAGTCAACCTCACTCTTCATAATCATGTGAGAGAGGATGACTTTCTTTAAAAGTTTTCTGTGGGCACTCTGGTTTCTTCCTGCTTTTGTCATGTTTAATAGAGCTTATGTTGCCATAGTCGCCCAGTTCTTGATTCAATATTTGAACGGGCCTATGTCTCCCTGCTTTAGTCATATTGCTTGGTCTCATAGTCATACACACCAGTCTGAAAGAATGAGTCGTCAGTTCCACCCTAAATTTGTCTGGAATCCCAAACAACTCTGTTCTTTCGTCCAAACTTGTGTTCTGCTTTCACAAATATGGCCATATTTGTCTAAGGTGGTTTGGTTTTCGTGTGAGTTCAGCTTTTGTGTTGCTGTGCTAACAACAGTGCATGTTTTGGTTGGTCTTGGGCATAAGCAGCTCTCCAAATCCACCTAATGAAAGTCAAATAATTATCTGTGATTTTCACATGGAGGTGAAAGGTCTTTGTATGTTTTATTTCGAGAATAACCTAGTTATTGATAATGGGGTATGAACGGGATAATTATGGTAATGAAGTAGTATGCTTCTAGTCCTGGTTTGCTATGCTTCATGAGAGAAAATTGCATCTGATTTCACCGTCCTTAAATTGTTCTGGGGAAATGTCAGAAGTCAATGAGTAACTTCTCTACTTCAACCAATATCTTTCAACAAAATATGTCTGACATTTGATATGGACAATGTCATATTTGAACTTCAAAACCCATGTAAAATTCACTTCAATTTTGAAATCATCAACAGTGTTAAATTCATAGAATTTGAAATCTTCTCCCATGGCCTTTTTGGTGAAGGAAGATTATTTTCCTTTACCAGAGTTTTCATCAAAAAAGCCATCATTTTCACACCATTTTAAAAATTGTCTCATCTGCCAATAGTCCTTACATTTCCATTCCATTTGACAGCTTTCTAAAATGACACATACGATGTGAAAATAACCATCATAGATGATAAAAAAGGCACTCAGTGTCTACAGCCCTCGGGCTACCGGTTAATAGATCTTTGAACTAATAGTAACCATCACACCCGGAAATCATCCAACTATTGATTACAAACATTTTTTTTGCCCGATCAGTCTCTTCTATGTCTGTAGAATGCCTTTGATGATTTTTATCGTGAATATAAGATCAGTTTAATTTTCAGGTAATTAATATATCAAGCAATTTGATCTTCTTCTTGCCTTGAAGATGCATGTCAATTCAGTGGGAAGCTAATTAAATTCTAGTTTGTTTCCCTTGTAATAGATGAAAATCTTATTAAATTTTCCTTTTATGTGGGAAGCATGGCCTCCCACGTATATTCCAGTACATGTGTACATGCTATAGAATGATCACTGGCCCTGCTGGCAAAGTGAATTCCTGTGAAACACAAGAAAAGCCAAGTAACAATATACCCAAATGACAACACTTCTAAAAATATCAATATTTCAAAGAATAATGGGAAGTAATTGAACCAACTGACCCAAGAAAATAAAAATTGCCTTAGTTAAAGCCATTTCTGTTAATTAACTTTCCCCTGTTTTTGCACCAGTTTTTTGACACTCAATGTCATTCTTGGCTAAAGTTCAGAATCCCCGATCGGAAGTGACGTTACTCCATGGCACAATGGAAATCCTATTGTACAATGCGGCTTATTCCGTCAATCGATGACCTTTTTTTGGACACTGGTCGGGGATTCTAAACTCGTTCCTCATTCTTTTATTACACTATACTCAGCTCTGGGCCTACCCGGTCACACCACTGAGCAAATTTTAAAGAATTTAGGTTAAGTGTAAAATAGCATAGAAGACCATATTTTCATAGCACTCAGTTTCTGAAGTCTAGAAAAACACAGCAAGGCAGACTGAGAATATTGGTTTACCGAGTAATAGAAGATATATGGTGGTTTTAACAATCAATCCTCAGGCACAATTTAACCTTTTGTTCCTTGCCCAACACCTGCCAAATTACCTCACACATCACATTGTAAACCCCCTTACCCAATCGAAGAATAAACCTTTCACTATGCATGAGTGCCCACTGAGATGACCCCCATATGGTGGCCTGTGCTGAAACGACCCCATTTGTTGTTCGAACTCTGGTAGTGATGTTTAGCTTATGTGAACAGGGTTACCAGAGCCATGGTTTACTTCATCCTGGGGTGAAGGTAGGTCCTTTTCATTTCTGATATCATCCCAATATCCTTATTGTGTCCTTCTGTGAAATTTTTGTCAAATTTCTCCATCTGTTTACAGTAGAACTCGGTGGTGATTCACCACACGTGGTTCACTTCTTGGATACTGGTGTGGTGCATGGCTATTCTCTGTATGCATTGTACTCACACAATCTATAGTCCCCACCACTGTGGAGTGCACAAAAACGCCTTGGGTTGACAATTGAGGTGATTTTGAAGTGAATATGTGTAAAAACCTTGGTGTTTTTTCTTTGAGTTTATATATTATTTCACTTTCTTATGGCCGTGATCTGATCAGGACTTGTGTTTTGGTATGATAACCAAATCAGGTGATCGAATCGGTGGTTGCACTCTCACTCCAATAATCTCCAACATTTTCATCTTTTTTTTGGTACTGCAATGTAGGCCTGTTGCCATTAAGTGAATCTGATACATATTTTGGCCCATATTTTATTCAGTAACAGTTGTGAGAATGCTCATTTGATGTGATGCTCTTAGGTTTTGGCATGTCATCCTTTTCCAACCCTGATTCATTCTTATCAAATGTTGATGGTGTCTTATCAAATGTTGATGGTGCTGGAAGCTAATTAGGTTGAAAGGGACCAGACTTCATTATTTAGTAGACCTTTCCGTTCCCTAATCTTTAGATGGCATTACGAACAAACCCACTAAAATTAGTTGGGTCATCCGCTCTTGTAGTACAAAGTGACACACACTGTATTTAGCATTGACAATGAATATGAAATGATAAATACTGTTGACACTTATTATTTACTTTGACAAATTCTTCAAATTTCTACCTACATGACTGTAGTTCATTTGAAAAACTATAACCTCATACTTGGGGAAAATGGGACAGGTTTTGTGGATGTGTTTTATGATGGTGATTTGTAATTAAGCATGACACAAGGCTTAGGTTGTCATAATTAGACCATCATGATCAGATGCTGACCCCTGATTTCCTAGGCAATTATGTCCTCATATTCTGTAACAAAAGGGATAACTCCCCCCATCAATAGTGATATACAATGTGATACCAAAATAATTGCTGTGACCTTCTCAGTGTTCTTGTACTATCCATAAGTGCAGAAGTTTGCTTGCTTTATGCCCATGCTACCACAGTGATAGTTGAATCGGTTTCAAGTTGAATTCAAGTCAACAAATGTCGGACCCGAATATAAAACTGGGCTTCAGAATTAGCTATTTTGGGTGGATGAGGAGGATTTTTACCTCATTTCCAGGGGCCTGTTTCATGAAGTGACTTTAAGCTAATGGTACCTTTAAACAAATGGAAAATGCATTGAAGTTAATGGTACCATTAGCTTAAAGTCACTTTATGAAACAGGCCCCAGATTGTTTAGTTCAGGTAGCCTCTTTGTCTACCAGTTCCAGCTGATACCAACATTTGTATAATCATTACATAATAAGGCATATGCTGTATGATTCACCAGCTTATGATGTATTATGGTGTGTTGCATGAGTTAAGGGCTATGGATTTAGACCTTCTATTCTGGATAGCTTCAGAAGCTGCAACATCCAGTTTTACTGGAAATTCTTATTAATAGGCCTACACTGTATATCACTATGCCTTTGGTGTTTGGCTTTCAATTTGATGAAATCGTTGAGTATTTGCTCTAACATACATATTGCCACAGCTGTCTTTACCCCTGGTTTCTGTTTCTAATCCTATGTTTACAGGATTGGCCACTGCCATGAGTGAATTTTGTAGCTTCCCAGTATTTGGGGCCTTACTGTGGTCTGGCCGTAGGTCTGTTGTGGAATACAACAACAAGCCAAAAACCATTTTCCATGAATGAAAACAATTAAAAATGTTCCCCTTTATCCACATACCTTTGGTTGTTCAACCAATGCAAACCAATGCAATACCACCTGACTGTCCTTTGTCCAGTAATCAAAGTCATGCAGTCAAAGTGAAAGAGTTGAGATTGGATTTAACTGGAGGTAATCCTTGCTTAACTCAAGCCTAATCTGGCACTCTACCCTCTGCTGAAGGTGTTCACTATTCTGCTATTGTGGTCTTCCTACACCTGACATGCCTGAGGTATCATCAACAATTCAACAGCCTACCTGTATCAAAGAGAATTTGTCTTGGGTGTCTTAAATGAATTATAGGCCCATCATCTTCAATTTGTTGCTTTTCCTTTGAGTTTTTGGATCTTCTGTTCGTTACAAAAGATTTAAGTGGAAGAAGATTCAAGTGGAGACTTTATTTGGAACAGAAATAACAGGAAGAATGAATATTCAGATGCAAAAAGTGTTAAAATGTGCACTTTTTCCCTTCCCTCAGGGAATGGGTGACCCCTTTCAATCTTTTCCATCAATGTTTTTGTTAGTGCTGTTCAAAGCTTTACCCTGGCATTCTTGCAGCAAGGTGTGATCAGGTGTATTGTGCAATAATTGTGTGTTAGTGTGACAAGCTTATCGGAGATGTATGTAATAATCATGGGTCAGACAAGATGTTACCATGTATGGAGTGTATCATGAACATCATATGTGGAAAATAAAGGGGTAACATATGCTGGATGGTCATTATGATGGCTGGTGCATTAGTAGTAGTATAGAATAGTAGACTAGATGCCTACTCATACTATAGAGAAATTCAAAATGCAGCAATTCTGCGATCAAATATGATAGAATATGGTATGAACATTGTACAAGCCAAGCTGGGAGGGGGTGGGGGTGGCAATGAACTATGTTACTCAAAACCTTCCTTCATGCAGATAACTTTCATTCAGATGGCACAGGATCGCCTTAAATTCCATCCTGGGGATTATCAGGGGTTTGCAGTGCTCGCTCCCTCTGCCACTGCATGCAAATTTTCTTGGCTTTGATGTGCAGTGACGGAGGGAATAAGCATGAAGAAGCCCTGATTTCCTTAGGATGCTCAAACTCAGTTTCTCTTCATATCATAGTTCCCTTTCATTTGAAAACAAAAAAAAAGAATCTTTCATTTGTGGTGCACTTTCTAGTGTGACCATTTCTCCAACAAGGCAAGGCAGAAATAGCCTATTCAGAAATGATCTGGAAGAAAACGCTTCCCATAACCATAGCAAAATTTTTGACAAAAATTGTCACTTAATTAGTTGATTAAATAGCAATTAGTGAAAATGATGAATATTCTGAATAATGTTCCCATATACCATCATCCACTCCGAATCGAGCGGATCATGCAATTGACGTCGATCTTTCTTGAAAATCGTGAACTGGATAATGGATACTGCTCATTAGTTTTAATCAGTTGTCACTGGTATATTGCATTAATTTCAACTTATTAATTGGGTTTAACTAGCATGAAGATGACATGATGTGCTCAGTGTTTTCAATAGATCTAGGGATGTTCAGTTGCTTCTTTTCTTGTCATACCTGATTTAAGTAATATGCAGAGCATGGAGAGGACACTAACAGGTTCCATTACATCCTCAGCATTTCATGTCAATGGTTCTTTTCCCAATGCGGAAAACATCGGAATAATAGGAGCAGTCAGCCGTGCGTATTGCCAAAAGATGGCAGCAAAGTTCTAGCGGACCAAAATACACAGGAAAATCCACATGATTGGTGCTCGATCAAGAATGAATGGGTCCGCTCTATGCATTGAATTGGGCCGTAGTGACACCTATTGATCAACTCACTGACAGATCCTATTCCATCTGGAACATATACATGTACAAATCTAAACTGTGTTCCCAGCTCAGAAGGATTGTGAACTTCCTACAGAGGGGACGAGCCTCTATGAGAGAAATACGCCACTAAGCTAAATATCTACTTCATCCCATGCCCATCAATGCATGGTCACCCCATATTGACTCACCCCAAATGTTAGGGTCGGGTAAAGATTACCAATACAACTGATAGCTGACAGTGCTGTGAGAATGACTTTTACTTGACATTACATCACCTGATCCGTGATCCTGGCGTCTACCCTCCTACGTCTTCCTATCCATGCCTTTTTCTGTTGTCATCCCTCAAGAAAGCCGAAAAGAATTCTATATTAAGAATGGAAACTCGAGACCACGTGTTTGCTCATCAAATTGTTTCCATTAGACACCAAATCTTTCAGAATGTCAGTCTCTCAATTGGATCCATTAGGGATGGAAACCTTGAAGTTGCTTTCTGTCTTTGCATAAAAAATGTAGCTGAAATGCATTGCTGGCATGGTTAATTGATGGATAAAATGGCTCGTACTTTAGTAAAAAAAGGTACTGTCGTGCTGTGCGTGGAAGAGATTTGGTGGTCGTACATTCTAAACCATGAGACATAAAAAGATAGCAAGATGGTGGTTATGGGTACCTGCATGACTCAGTGTGGAAGAGCCTGAATTTTCGACAAAAAATCTTATTCTTTTTGGAAAAGAAAGGTGTCTTATGAACAATATTTCTTCTGTTAATGACTAGTACGTCGTGACAATTTCTTAGGTAGACGGAAATTCATAATGCAGATTGCAAAAGTCTCAAATTTTTTGCAGCTTATGAAACATTTTCTCATCTGATGAAGAATTTTGTTCCATTATTTCACGTCAGTAATAATCTTGCAACAGTAATATCGGCCAACCAATCTCCTCATGGATGCCTTCAGTGCTGCTTACCAACATATTGAGAGTGGAGTTTAAGGTTACATTTGTGACACTCAATAGACCCCGAGTCTGTCTATCTTAATCTTTGAATAGCATGGTGATGCTCCCCTGAAGTGCTATGAAAAAGATGTTGTACTGTTAAAATCGATAAAAGAATGAAATATAATCCAACCAAGTTATGAGGGATCCCCAGACAAGTGCTGCAATTTGAGGAAGATTTGTTGAATCTTAACTCTTTTTTCCTCTTTTTAACTCACTTTCTAAAAACTAAAGTATAACAGAACAAGGAACAGAGTAATTTAAGACCAGTACGATTAGTATTAGGATCCCAATATCACTTGACATAGTATCTGAGGTAATCAGGGGTTCTTNAAATCTTTCAGAATGTCAGTCTCTCGATTGGATCCATTAGGGATGGAAACCTTGAAGTTGCTTTCTGTCTTTGCATAAAAAATGTAGCTGAAATGCATTGCTGGCGTGGTTAATTGATGGATAAAATGGCTCGTACTTTAGTAAAAAAAGGTACTGTCGTGCTGTGCATGGAAGAGATTTGGTGGTCGTACATTCTAAACCATGAGACATAAAAAGATAGCAAGATGGTGGTTATGCGTACCTGCATGACTCAGTGTAGAAGAGCCTGAATTTTCGACAAAAAAATCTTATTCTTTTTGGAAAAGAAATGCGTATTAGGAACAATATTTCTTCAGTTAATGACTAGTACGTCGTGACAATTTCTTAGGTAGACGGAAATTCATAATGCAGATTGCAAAAGTCTCAAATTTTTTGCAGCTTATGAAACATTTTCTCATCTGATGAAGAATTTTGTTCCATTATTTCACGTCAGTAATAATCTTGCAACAGTAATATTGGCCAACCAATCTCCTCATGGATGCCTTCAGTGCTGCTTACCAACATATTGAGAGTGGAGTTTAAGGTTACATTTGTGACACTCAATAGACCCCGAGTCTGTCTATCTTAATCTTTGAATAGCATGGTGATGCTCCCCTGAAGTGCAATGAAAAAGATGTTGTACTGTTAAAATCGATAAAAGAATGAAATATAATCCAACCAAGTTATGAGGGATCCCCAGACAAGTGCTGCAATTTGAGGAAGATTTGTTGAATCTTAACTCTTTTTTCCTCTTTTTAACTCACTTTCTAAAAACTAAAGTATAACAGAACAAGGAACAGAGTAATTTAAGACCAGTACGATTAGTATTAGGATCCCAATATCACTTGACATAGTATCTGAGGTAATCAGGGGTTCTTTTCCTCGCTCCTTTTCACCGCATATTGTAACTTCATATTATACGGATGGTGCATTGTGATGTTGGGAGTGAGTGAAGGCAAAGAGGTCCTGAATCCTCAGCATGTGACATGCTGACAAAACTGATGACAATTCAGTTGTTTTTTACTGGCATTGTGAAACGATCATTGATTTTATCATGTAATCCTCCACTCGGTATAATTCTAGTGTCTTGTTTTCGTTTGATCTTTGCACACCTTCTATAACCTTCACAAGTACATCAAAGGAAGATCACTCTCTCTATATTACCCTATTAAACAATGACAGAGACAATTAGGGGCTTTGATTTTTAACACGGGGCTGGCTTCATTTTCATCTTTTTTTCTCAATGCATGTTTGTTGTACTGCAGGTGATAAAACACAAAACATCTTCCAAGACAGTGGGGGTGAAATTTCAACTCGTCTTCAACAAAACTTTGTCCTTGTACAAATTATATGTGACCATTTTCAACTGGTCATATGGGTTGTCATTTAACTTATCTACTACAATCTTGGTGCATTACTGTGAAACCATATTGTATAATATTTTCATGACGTGTCAGGACAGTTCTGTCCTGACTTGGCCAGTCACCCACACATGCACATGTTTACACTTTACCTGACAAACCAATGCAAACACTTGGCTTACAAAAAAATATCCAAGCTTTACTGTGGACAAACACCTTGTGAACAACAAACAGAGATTATTGAACGTTTTGTACAGCAACCCAATTAGTCCTCTTACTCAGCATGCACATATTTAACCCCTTCTTTGCCCGTGATTCGGAAAAAAATTCGACCTTGCAACCTGTTAGGGTGAATATTCAGAAGAGAAAAAGTCTCTGCTTTGTTTTCTTTGGAAGCCACCTTATGATTAGTATTCCTGTCCTCGCTGGACATACAGAAATTGTTTCCACGTTTATCAGACTGAATCATGACAAAGATGTCTTCATTACCCACAATCCATCACATCCTAATGACGACACATTGCGGATGTCTTTACCAGCTGATCAATTTGTTCATCCGCAGCGTGTTTCGTAGATACTGCGGTGAGTAGTCCTCCCGTGCTGTCAAATCGATTTCGTGTATCGCATCATTTTGGACAGCTTCTTATCAACAAAATTATGTGGAAATTAGATTTAAATTTTGAGGATTAACTCCTTGTGGTTATGGTATCTTCCCAGATTTTGAACAAAAATGGAGCAAATCTCTTTATCCCAACCTTTTGTAAGATCTGCAACCATAACTTAAAGGGTATAATTAACTTCTGGTAGATGATAAGAACCGTATAGAATGTGATAGCACAGATTGCTAAAACACTTGAAAGTTTTACGGAATAAAATTTTTTGTCATCCTTAACAACCTAACAGAATGTCTGCGCTACTTACCTCCTCAGATGCTGCAACATTATCATTTTTCGCCTGCTTCCTCTGTGATGTGACATCGTAACTCTTTAGACCGAAGCATTCGAGATGCTTGAGTATTTCTTGAAAAGGAAACTTAATACAACACAGCCCAACTAAAGTGTTCCACCTTTGTAACCATTGAGTAGCATCTTTGGCATTTCTAACGTCATCAAGAAACCACTCGCTCAAACGAGGTGAAAAATGATATCGGTTTTCATGGCAACGATTGAGAATGATTTTCAAATGCCTCACTTGATAAAGATTGACAAGCCGTTGCACGATCATAAACTCCAGAAAATCAATTTGACCATTTTTCCATCGCCCGCTTGTCTGGGAACATTGATCGTTTGTTACTAGCGATTGAGGGAAGTGGCCTGGCACGATGATCTCCTATCAAATCTAACGCCATCAGCTTCCAATCAATTGGTTTCACTTTGAATCAATTGATCTTGGTGTGTTACGAGTCAATCACTACAAACACAGACACCATCAAACAATGTTTGTGGATTTGTCTCTGTAGCGAAGGTCGTGATGCCGTGACCAAAAATCGGCGACCTGTTTAAAAGTGCATGATCCCGATTTGCGTGTTGCTGGAAAAGATCTCGACATTGATGGGGTGGGGCATTTTGCAACTCAAACAGATTCACAAATGATCTCATTAACTTTCATCTTGGCCTCTGTTGGCCCATCCTGAGAATCTCAGGCGTCATGCATAAAACATCTATAAAGTGTAAAATTTCCCTTCAACTATTGTTCCAAACAAAAGATAAGCGAAATTTTACACTTAAGATGTTTTGTGCATAAGGCCCCAGGTCGTTTACAGTCATAAGTCATAAGTGCGAGGAGGGGAGCAGTTGTGAAGACCCTGGGTGCCAGGATGCTGTTGGGCAGTGATGCTTTATACTTAAAGAAAATGCTCCTGCATCAGAAATTCAGTCTTTGCCATGCATTGGTGTGCCTCCATCTACACTATCTGATGAGGTAGCAATCACTTCAGTCAGTCAGATGCCCAGTCCAAAATGTAACAGCCATTGCTAATGCCTATTGCAACAACTTAGCGTCAACCCCGAGTCACGCTCCCTTCGCTGAGAGTATAGTTTGTGACTTGTTCTTCGATTTTAATGGCTGATCAGAGACATTTTTGACATGAAGTTTGACATGTAGTAACATTATTGGTGGAGTTAAGTGGTGCTCAGGAGCTTGTCTGTTGACACTAAAAGATGCCCTCAATGGCCTCAATATTGATTCGGCATATCCTGGGGGTGGATTATCTGATGGGAAATCTGGTCCATTTAGGTGACACTCTGGAGTAGCTTCGCCCCCTTAAAGGTGAGATTAGCGCTTCNTCAATTGATCTTGGTGTGTTACGAGTCAATCACTACAAACACAGACACATCAAACAGTGTTTGTGGATTTGTCTCTGTAGCGAAGGTCGTGATGCCGTGACCAAAAATCGGCGACCTGTTTAAAAGTGCATGATCCCGATTTGCGTGTTGCTGGAAAAGATCTTGACATTGATGGGGTGGGGCATTTTGAAACTCAAACAGATTCACAAATGATCTCATTAACTTTCATCTTGGCCTCTGTTGGCCCATCCTGAGAATCTCGGGCACCATGCATAAAACATCTATAAAGTGTAAAATTTCCCTTAAACTATTGTTCCAAACAAAAGTTAAGCGAAATTTTACACTTAAGATGTTTTGTGCATACGGCCCCAGGTCGTTTACAGTCAAGTCACAAGTGCGAGGAGGGGAGCGGTTCTGAAGACCCTGGGTGCGAGGATGCTGTTGGGCAGTGATTGCTTACTTAAGGAAAATGCTCCTGCATCAGAAATTCAGTCTTTGCCATTCGGCATTGGTGTTAATGTACCTCCATCTTCAATCTGATGAGGTAGCAATCACTTCAGTCAGTCAGATGCCCAGTCCAAAATGTAACAACCATTGCTAATGCCTATTGCAACAACTTAGCGTCAACCCCGAGTCACGCTCCCTTCGCTGAGAGTATAGTTTGTGACTTGTTCTTCGATTTTAATGGCTGATCAGAGACATTTTTGACATGAAGTTTGACATGTAGTAACATTATTGGTGGAGTTAAGTGGTGCTCAGGAGCTTGTCTGTTGACACTAAAAGATGCCCTCAATGGCCTCAATATTGATTCGGCATATCCTGGGGGTGGATTATCTGATGGGAAATCTGGTCCATTTAGGTGACACTCTGGAGTAGCTTCGCCCCCTTAAAGGTGAGATTAGCGCTTCAGTGATTTGTGTGGGCCGAGGACTGATCTTGATATCAATGGATGAAGACTTACATGTACTTCCCCAAGGATTTATGTAAACGATACTACTAATGCTTGCATAAGTCTCCCACATTATTTATACCCCTCCTTCCAACCCTGTCTTGTGTACATGTCTGTTTTGACTCCTCTGTTCCATTTTCCATTTACTGAAAATGTATTGTGTTATTATATATGGTATATCATATCAATTTTCACTTGTAGAATTCCAACAGGTTTTACAAGGTGTGAGGGGTCAGATATAATGATCCTTCCACTGTTCTGGTAACCCAGAAAGGTTGCAATACAAGTACAGTCATG
This sequence comes from Notospermus geniculatus, assembly GCA_002633025.1. Taxonomy (NCBI): domain Eukaryota; kingdom Metazoa; phylum Nemertea; class Pilidiophora; order Heteronemertea; family Lineidae; genus Notospermus; species Notospermus geniculatus. The sequence continues at coordinate 36,390 of NMRB01000117.1, read as the reverse complement.
ACAGTATGCCAATAACCTAAATTGAAGTTGATGGTTAAAATTATATTTTTGCAACCACCCAGGGCAGGCAGCGTTCCCTTCGCTTCCGCGACAACTCACCAAGATGGCTGCCAGTACTCATCCTTCATGACGCGTTCCTTCCTTAATTACAGGCACAGTTTTACCGTAAAAACCAAGATTGCTGAATGACAAGTCTAAATATGCAGGTAAATGTTTTCTCGCATCGGTGTCCTGCGTCTTGTGCCCTGGAGCCTGTCACTGATGTCAATATCCATATCTTGGTTGTCGAGCATGAACTGCAGCATCGATCAGGAGTCGTTACAACCCCTATAGGTGGCAGCAGTTGAACATGTGGATGTCATCAATGAAATCCTTCAGATCATCACCCCTTTAAAGGCCTATTCACACCAAGTGTTACCACAATACACAAATGCCAGCAATGCTTGTCAGCAATCACAGCAGCTTCTGCATTCGTTACCAATTGCACTTGGTGTGAACAGGCCTTTCAGCACTCATTGAAATGCTGGTGCTGCCACCTATAGAGGTTTGACTGATCCTGATAGATTTCATGATATTTCTATGATAGAGGTAGTCCTTTAAGAAATTTTTCTCTTCCTTGACTATCTGTAGTTCAGCATTTTGTGATGATAATCTGCTGAATCTCAGGGAATTCAAAAATTTCTTCAAAGGAACCCTCGTTTAAAAGACTGCAGCTGCCTTTGAGGAAGATGTCGCGGCTCATGATGGATGTTACTGTATTTCTCTTACTTATATCATCATTTTATTCTCTCTCCTCTAGCTTTGAGAACAGGCCGTCTCGGGCGAATCAAGTGTTTCCTGTCATCCTTCGTGTTCCTCCAGTCAAACGTCCCCATGTCACATTTTAAACAGTTTCTCTCATTTTTGATTTCTAGGCGGAATGTTCGTGTCTCAACCTTGCTTGTCAATTTCCTTCTTTTATTATCATTGAGCATTGTTTCTGATGGCACTTTTTCTTCAATAGTCACTTCTAGTTGTTACCGACATTAGAATACCTGTTGATTCCATTCCTGTTGCCAAGCCTCTCAACTCATGAAAAAATCTCGATTACGATGGAAAAAAATAGATGAGGGTCCTCTTTAAAAAAGAAAATCTCAAGTGATCTCCTTGAAATATGGCTGGTGGCAAAATGGAATCTACAGAACAGTAAAATCAAGTTGCCTTACAATGTTCGGATTCCTAGTCCGATGTTCCCACTGAGGTGTTGAGGTTCCGTGATTTTCTGTATTTCTAGCTGTTTCAATGGCATGTATCAGTTGAGTTGACCGTCCTGGTAGCGCACCTACAGCACCCCACAGTATGCTATACGATGTTATTGTGTGGCACCAGGAATGTCTAACTCCTGACTCGATATGTCACCGTCACTTTTGTGGTCTTTGTAATCAGAATTTTGTAGACACTTTGTGCTGTTTTTAACTTTCTCTCTTCTGACACGTTTATTTCATGGGTAGGGATTACTTACTCCCCTTTAACATGGTCCTCATATCATAGTAGTGCTTGTTTCCCCGGTCATGTGCTTGCATCTNCTTCAATAGTCACTTCTAGTTGTTACCGACATTAGAATACCTGTTGATTCCATTCCTGTTGCCAAGCCTCTCAACTCATGAAAAAATCTCGATTACGATGGAAAAAAATAGATGAGGGTCCTCTTTAAAAAAGAAAATCTCAAGTGATCTCCTTGAAATATGGCTGGTGGCAAAATGGAATCTACAGAACAGTAAAATCAAGTTGCCTTACAATGTTCGGATTCCTAGTCCGATGTTCCCACTGAGGTGTTGAGGTTCCGTGATTTTCTGTATTTCTAGCTGTTTCAATGGCATGTATCAGTTGAGTTGACCGTCCTGGTAGCGCACCCTACAGCACCCCACAGTATGCTATACGATGTTATTGTGTGGCACCAGGAATGTCTAACTCCTGACTCAATATGTCACCGTCACTTTTGTGGTCTTTGTAATCAGAATTTTGTAGACACTTTGTGCTGTTTTTAACTTTCTCTCTTCTGACACGTTTATTTCATGGGTAGGGATTACTTACTCCCCTTAACATGGTCCTCATATCATAGTAGTGCTTGTTTCCCCGGTCATGTGCTTGCATCTATCTCCAGGAGCTAGTGTTCATAACATGGACTAGAGGGTAGATGGTGCATCGGTCTTGTAGAAATCCCCGCAAATCCTTTGTAAGCTCAACTTCCCTTGTCATGCAATGTCGGTGTAGTACTTGGTCATTCATTTGAATATTCTGAGTGTGAATATTATAGTTTTATGTCGAACGGAAATGCCCTTTCAGGCACCTGTCAAGAGGATTTCTGTAGTGCAGCCCCGTAATGGGTGTTGAAGTAAGACCTCGGTAAACAGGACACCTCAAGAAGGAAGACACTCTCATATTGGCTGTCCTTGGATGGGTTAAGCATGCATGAAGAGAAGCAGCACTGATGTGTGGAAGTAGGCCTACCACTAACATCAGAACTGATTACAGGAATACTGTGAGGGTATAGACCGTTCTCAAATTGACGTAAATGACAAAGATCTGCGCACTTCCGCCGAAATCTCCACCACAACCTCGGTCTGAAACTGAATGACGTAATGCAGCCAGCCATACAACAGTGACATCGAAGACGTTGGATGACGAATCATGGATGGCGTCACGTCAGCCGGTTTCAATTCAGATCATGGTTCTGGTTGAGATTTCGGCAGAAGTGCGCAGATCTGCGAATTTGAGAATCGTCTATTGCATTCGAAGTTACCGGTAATGACAATGCTGGTATATTTTGTCAAAAGCAGTGTTATTTCGGTCAAAGTCTCTGGGTAGCAAATCTCAGTGCCAGTAGAAATATCAAGGGTCGTATTTTAGAATGTTCCTTAACGTTAAGGTCGACCTTAAGTCTATTGTAAAACCACCGAGAACAATAGATTTAAGGTGGACCTTAATGTTAAGGAACGTTCTAAAATATGGCCCCAAGTTATCATCAAATAGGCTGCTCCCTTAATGTACAAGTAGCTCGGCCCTGATTTCATTTAGAGGCAGCAAGTGTTAGAAATTGATCACCACTAACAATTGACAGCTGTGTGGGAAAGTGAAGTATGTGATTCTGAATGTATGAAAAGGTTTGGTAAATTATGTAAAGTGATAGCTTTTTGAACGTACACAGCTCTGTGGTATCGGATAACTTTTTGCCAGAAATTGACTTAAAAGTGCTGTTCCTCTGTTAAGGGGAGTCTGATTGTCAGAAACGCAACTTTCTTCATTCAAGTTAGGACGTTCAGGTGGTTAGTTCAAGCCTTGAAAAGTGAATTTCACATCTCTCTGAACATTGGTTTTCGCTATCCCTAAAAGTTTGTTCCCAAAGGAGTGCAATTTACAGCTGCACTCCTTTTGGACCAAACAGAGAAAGGGACATCCCCATTTTGTGGGGATTGACCTCTGCACTCACATCCTGAGGGAATAATCAGGTGCGCTCGTCCTTTATTCCCTACGTCACTGCAGGATTGTGTGCAGTGACAACGAGAGCCAAGCCGAGTGCTGAGAACCACTGATTACCTCAGGATACCTACTCAAGACCATAATGTACACAGACATCATGCACTCCATCGACGCTGAAGACACGATTCGATTTGCCAGTGCTTATCTATTTATCTGTGAAATACTCCGTGAGATTTCCATAACTTCATTCAATCATTGCCTCTAGATTATTATAATTCTGGGTTTAAATCAACAAGTGGTGATGGCACCATTGTCGTGTGTGAAATCGAGCTGCAATGTAGAATTTGGATTTCACATATAAGAACACATGATGTCGTATATGCTCTCCAAAATATATGTCGTCAGAGCTGTGTGTACTCAGTCTTGCTCTCAAAATTTCGGAATTTCAAACAATAAAATCTGAATTGCTGAACAATGGCGCCAAGTTCTATTGTGGCATTCTGTTGAAGAGTGAAATACAAGATTTTCGTGCCTTGAGAACTTTCACACGCAGTACACTACACTGAAGTATTGCGTGTTGTGACAGGCGTTCTTTTTTTCTAGGTCACCTATTCCGACCCTTGAGAGTCCCACCTCACTGTACAGCATGCGAGGTCATTGAGATACTTCTGAGAATTGTCCACTCGCTCCATTGTGTCAGTCATGTGCTATTGTCCTTCTCTAAAAAACAATTATGTGTATACCAGATTTATTTTCTGCATAAAACCATGAGGAACGCTTTTTCTTGTGAGGGGAAAAAGCTATGGAAATCACAATAGCATGCTTTACTTAAGTTATCAGGCTTGCTTGGACAACATTATTTGACCAACACGCGCCTGCTTCGGCTCCAATTACCGGTACCATGGGTAAAGATACTATCACACCAGCCGATCAACATAAAAATCTACAATCTTGAACAAAATTTTTGACATGCAGCATGGTGCATGGATTCATTTTGCTGATTCAAAAGTCGTCAAACATGGTGAAGGAAACTTCCTCTCAGATTCTTTGGGAAACTTTGGGTAACTTGAGTTGTATGAACAGGGTGACGATAATCTCATCTCACCTCACTAGCTCCTACACCCCTCATTCCCCTCTTGATCACATTGTTTCCAACGGTTGATTACCAATCATAAATAGATTGCCGACGCATTCGACTATGATGTGGCGGCCATTGCAGACGCCTTTTAAGACATTTGTGTATGATGTATGGTTTTCTTCAGGCATGGGTAAGTCGAGTTGGCAGGTTTGTCTGGAACTGAGATTCATGGTTAGTGACTGCGGATTAAAAACTATTAGTTTTGATGTAGAACAGATGGGAATCAAGGGACGATGTTTTCACCATGTACCACTGTACTTGCCCTCTTGAAGGTATTTCTATTGTGTCCTTTGATTTGTGTGGGGGTAGATGAGGATAGCAAATCCCCTTATTGTTGGCAGTCCATCACCGCAGGATTTCACCTTCAGAAAACAATTGTACTGTCAGTCAATGGATCTTTACCTGCCATTACTCATGCCTTGCTGTTATAAAATCATGGTGTTGAACTCGTGAAAAACTTTGTAGTTTGGCAGAAGTTGGCCCTCTCCAGTGTCCTTCAGTGTCCTTATAATCCATAATGGTCTCATGAAATGGTGATGTTTGGAATTTCACAAGCGTTGAGTATAGCAGAGTAAAGCGACCAGCCACAAGCAGTGAGTGGTGTTCTGGAGAGTGGGTTTCCTCTCATCTTGGCAGGAAGCTGCTTTTGTCATAAACACAAGATTGATCATGTTAAAATAGATCAATGGAAAATAGATGACTTCCTGGATGTATGTGGCAGAGTGCTGAAGCGGCTATGCCACCATGTTATAGCCTTGCAGCTGATGGTGCAATTTGCTTGAAGTGTTGTTGAGAAAATGACGTGTTTTTGAAGCAGTCCTGTTGAGAAAATTGTTGATAACCAAAGGTTTTGATGTGATAACATGGATCTGCATCGTCCATATTGAATTCTCGGTTCTTTTTCCTGAAATGCGCAAAGTGACTACTGGATGCCTGAACCTTGAAGTTCTGAAAATGGCTGATTTGATCCCTTCGTCTTTCCCTTCAGACCAACAGTTGGCCTGTTGTTGGTGTTGGAAGTTTGTCTGTTGAGAAAAAGTTTATCTCTCAAACCGGGAATAACTGACTGAATGTGGCTTCGATGGAATGGTTCCTGATGCAGCGCATATTGCTGAACTTTCTTCTTGAAGAGTTCATGAAGTTTTGAAAACTTCGCTGGAGGCAGATTGAGCTACCGGAGTTGTTAGTCTTCCTCACTTACACCAAAGGCACAATTTATGGCTTTCTTTCCTTCCAGGTTCGAGGCACCTGTTTTTCACCTATGATTGTTATACATCCACACCTTTCTAATTGAATTTTCTTCTTTTTCTCTTTCCATTTGCTCCATCATTAATGTCATCAGGTATGTATGAATAGATCCTTTATATTTAGAGTTTTTCATAGTCGGTGCGATCATAAAGGATGGTGTTCAGGTTATAGGCCAGGGTAGATCTGATATTCCTAAACTATAAACTATTGTCTTCAATTTTTATGTCCCCATGATATCAGGAAGCAAGCAGCATGGTTATCAGCTTTCACCATCATCTGATATTGTTGCATGATGTGTCGTCCTCTTCGAAAAGAAGACTGTTCTGCCATAATTGGTTGCTATCTCCAATCTCTCCTTCCCTTCTCCTCATGGTGAAGAAGTTTTGAAGGTTAGCCTACACCGAGAGCTGAGCATGTTTTTATTCTGATAAATGCCAAACAATTGCGACTAGAATTGTAGTTGGGAGGAGATTTGTAACAGAACAATTACTCAGGAAGGCAAACTTCTGAAATCAGTTGCGGTAACGGTGTCAGCTAACTCCTTGCTGTGTTCCCAAACACATGGCTTTGTTTAAACATGCTCTTCCCATGTACCCAGCTAGCAATATTGAAAAATGTCAACTTTATAAAAGCAAAACTGTCAATTGTTTGTGTTTGATCAGAAAGACATCCATTAGGGTGGGCATGTTCAGACGCCAGCAGGAGAGGCTTCCGGGTTTTTGCTTGGTAGACGGGGAAGTTGCTGATATACCGACTTTTTAAAAGCTTTTATAGTTCGGTGAATAAAGGTGGGCTGTTTCAGGAGTATAGACGTTGGAAAGTTGATCTATTCTTCATAGTTGTTTTTTACCCATAAGGAAAATGATTTCTTCATCTTTCGGTTTTGCAGCCATTGGAAAAAATGACTGTCAATCTCATTGTCATGGCTGTATTTCTTGCTGGCAGGTTTGCTGTTAGGATGAGAAAGATGTTGATCATTTCATATCGGAATGGCTAAGTCCATTTATCGTGAAGCCATCAGCATGAAAAGTAACTAGTTATTCATCTCTTACATACTGAGTTTTCAACAACACCGTAAGGCCTGCAACAACTTTTAGTGATAACTCACCTACTGTTTGATAAGGCTTCAAAAATGGAAGGAATCCTCACTGAATGTTGTTGTAGGCTAAATGAGCCATTGCAAAAACTCAGAAGATGTGAGATTGGCTTTTCTTTAGCTAGTTCAGTTCACCTTTATCTGGATGTGAATTTACTCTATTGTGTCCCCAAAGGGATTGATTTCTAGCGTTTTCTCGAGTCAGTGACTTCTCCTATCGTCTCCCGACTCCTGTGATCATTCTTTGCCCATGATCGTAATTGTCCTATGTGATCCTAGTGTTTCCGCCGTCTAAATGCTCCCTTCCTGTTATCTATATATGGGTGTACGATCTGGGTATTATACAT
>NMRB01000117.1:0-28654 GCA_002633025.1 Notospermus geniculatus | reverse complement strand
AAGGCCTGTGCAACAACTTTTAGCGATAACTCACCTACTGTTTGATAAGGCTTCAAAAATGGAAGGAGTCCTCACTGAATGTTGTTGTAGGCTAAATGAGCCATTGCAAAAACTCAGAAGATGTGAGATTGGCTTTTCTTTAGCTAGTTCAGTTCACCTTTATCTGGATGTGAATTTACTCTATTGTGTCCCCAAAGGCCCTTTCAAAGGGATTGATTTCTAGCGTTTTCTCAGTGACTTCTCCTATCGTCTCCCGACTCCTGTGATCATTCTTTGCCCGTGATCGTAATTGTCCTATGTGATCCCAGTGTTTCCGCCGTCTAAATGCTCCCTTCCTGTTATCTATATATGGGTGTACGATCTGGGTATTATACATCCATTAGGGCAGCCAGTGATTAGAGCCTGGTAAAGGGATAACTCAGAAGTGATCTGTGCAATGGAATAAACTGGTGGACGATATGCTTGGTTATCTTTGTGTCAAAGGAAAAGCTACTTTAACCCATTTTGAGTATAGGCATCGCATGACACGCTGGAGAAATTCAGACCGTCAGCATATAGAACTTGTTCCGTAGAAAGAATGAATGAGCATAAAAACTAAATGTAGGCATCTCACTTGCAGATGTAGGTGACAGAATCTAATGAAGTGCCCCCTTTAAACCATTTCACTCCCAGTGACAATGGGGACCGCAACTCTCTGCCTCAATAGGTGTCACTAGTGGTTAATACTGTCGCAATGAAAGTGACATCCAGGTCCTGATCATTTTCCCACACAAAAGGTGTCTATTGTATAAGACCTGATTGCAGTGTGCTGCCCTCTATCGAAGTTATGATCCCCATTTCTTCAGAGCCAGAATAATTGACATGGTTCTAAAATTAAAGGAACCCTGTCACATACATGGGTACTCATCAGAAAGTACCAGTGAAAGCTTTCCAATGAAAATTTGTTTTTATGGATATTTTCAAATTGACAGAGAAAATACCCTTTGGCAGTGAAAGGGTTGAACTTCCTCATCATGATCCGTAATTGCCAAGATGTTCCAAAACGACAGCATTGTGAAGGAAGCCAAAATCAGTATGCCTGGGGTCGAAGAGTGTCTGGTGACATCTCTGACAGGGTGATGAACCTGATACGCTTGGAGAATTGATCATGCCTCTACAGCAGGTGATTCTCATCAAATCAATCGGGAGGATTTACAGATTTGGATGGACCAAAAACATCTCAGAACCAAGGTTGTTGCAGTGCCAACTGTGCCGGTCACACATACAAATCACAGCCAGAGAGTGTCACTTGCGCGGAGAATTGATTTGAACGATGACTTAATCTTATTTTGGCAGTTACTGCACTGTGCAGTAGAAAATGTAAAATTTGCTGAGAATGCAGTCAGGGGTCCATAACAGAGGAACTGCTGTTTGTAGGGAACAAAACCTGGTGCTAGCAATTGTCTCTTGCCATCTGAGTAAGTCAAACCTAAACATGCAATTGGCAGCATTTCAAGTGGCAAATATCCTTTTGGAAGCAATGCTGTAGTTCCATTGCTGTAGTTTCATTGCGAAGCAACTCGGTGGAACATTTCACCTCGCCATGGTTTGCCTTGAGGCCTTTATCTCCTTGGATGCAAAAACGGATGCCTTTCAATTCCTTCTGTCTGGTTAATTGCAAGAAATACTAAATCACTTGTCAATAAACTGTGGGCCAACCCTCTGGGTTAAATGCAGCATTTTTCGTTAATTTTCACGCAAACAGCTGTATCTGATGTCCGGATTGATTATTACAGGTTTGTCTTGATTGATCCACGGAGGTCGCCATGACGGCATTAATTCACCATCGACAAGGGAAATTGTATGAAACACTCCCGACATAATCGTAAAGAAGTCAAATGCATTGTTGTCATTGGTTGCTATGGTGACTTAATAGAGTACTAAAAACAATGTCTGCGGTCCAATCATGGAGTTAATGGCATTGTCAGGAACGTGTTTACTTGTTGATGGGGAGAACCCAATCAAATGGAAGATTGATCTGATTGAACCGGACAATGAACCTGTTTGACATTGCCCTGGCGATTATCGCCTGATATTGACCAACACTCCTGGCTGTGGCCCAGGTTCTTGTTACCAGAGCGTGCATTGTGCGTGCCATGTTATGTGTGCTCAAGGTCCGTTTCTGCTGCAGCGTATCCTGCCACAATTTGCAGTATGTGGTTCTCACTGGCATTGAGAAGTCAATTATGTTGCTAAACCATCGAAGGTCTCTCCAGACCCTGAGAAAAACTGCACTGCTCACCGCAAATTGCGGCAGAAACTGCTTGAGTGGAAATGGTCCTTTAGAGTCCCTGGTGATCAACTTCTCCTCATGCAGAGTGAACCCTACAACTGATGCTGAAGACCATTGAGGTTTATCTGTGACGCAACTGTGTTGCGTACTATGTTGATGGACCCAACTTTATACTGGCTCCCTCTTTTGTCACTCTCTCTTTCTACTTCAGTTTAGGGTTAAATTCAGCTGATAGTCAAAGTAAATTTGTTCCGAACATTTTCGATAGAACACCTGTATCCTGTATCATCATCAATTCATATTCCATCTTTATACTAACAGCTGTTGTCAAGATTTACACGCAATTACTGAGCTGTGATGCAGATATCACAGAATCTACAATGAATATTATCATCCAACACATGGTTAAAGACCTAACATTTCATTGTGGTATTCAATAATGAATATTATCATCCAACACATGGTTAAAGACCTAACATTTCATTGTGGTATTCAATAATGAATATTATCATCCAACACATGGTTAAAGACCTAACATTTCATTGTGGTATTCCTGAAGCTTTGATTTCACATGATATACTGGTGTTTTGCCAAGCAGGTGAATTAGGTCGAAGTCAGCTGCAGAAATGTCTGCCTGAAGAGGTCAAGGCAGTGGCCTGACAAGTGTTGATGTCTTCAGTAGGTCAAGGTCAAATCAGTGTGAACTTCATTAAATGGGGTCAAGGTCACACCATCACCAAGTCAAGGTCATGTCATGCTTGTATCTTGAATATTCTGGATAAGGTCGGCTATGTTACTCATTTGTAAGACTGTGAGTCTCAGAAATCTATCAAAGCCTGTCCTGATTTGAGGTGGTTGCTGTTTCGCCTGAACTAGGCCACTCTGCCCACAAAAACCCTTCATGTGCACTTGCTTGAACTTGCACTACCACCTACAACAGTATTCTAGCCGTAGTTTTCCGAGCATGTTACTTGATATCATGCATACTCCTTGATATTTCCACTGCTTGCAATAATGAGTTGTACAAATTGCCTGTAATTGCAGGACAATTTTGCCCATTTAACCTCTTTGCTCCAATCAAATGATCTCAACACACTGTGCTTATGATAAACTGATGTAATATTCCATTTGGCGAGTGGAAAATACTGGTGCGCCAAATCTAGAATGCTGTACAGTGTTTCTATATCATTGGGGACAATCCTTTGAAAAAGCATTGTAGGCTTTTACTGCCCAGCAGCAGCAGGGGGCACCAATAGACCTGGACATACACCATCTGGTTGTGACTTTCTTAAGTCTGTTCAGGTTTGTGGAAATATGAAATTTGAACGGAGAGGACTATGTCAAAGTTATCCGAGGGCTCAAATTTCTTCTGCCTTTTCCCACATGGAGTTCTGGATTGCCCTCTCATTATCACTGATGACCGGCATTCCACCGTTGTTAATGTCACCAGAAGAAACTTCCACGGGCTAATGTTGATTTACCAAAGTGAATGTGTGCTTAGCACTTGAGGCGAGGCATTCAAATCCTCACACCTACCATTCACTTTGTCATGTATTGCGAACTTATCTGACAACATCAAAGGGATGCTTGGAGACGGAGAAATGATGCAAAGACTTCTTAATTCGCATGGTGTGACCTCAATTAGTTATGTCACCGCTTGGTTATTCTGCGCATTGCCTTAGAACTGGAATCACTGGATGAACTCGGGGAGTTCAACCAGCCTTTCTGTTTGCTTGGTTCAGTAGAGTACACTGTAAAAGGAGAATTTACCATGAGTGTGAGAGGCTATCCAGAGGTTATGAGGGACTCGCGCTCCCTCCGTCACCGCATACATGAATACATGCGGTGACATCGGGTCGTGAGCGCTAAGAACCTTAGGATGTGAGAGGCCTGCTTAGGTGAAGAGGCCTGCGAATTCATGTAATAATTGAGGGGAAGCCAACGAATTTCACCATCAGTTCGATTGATTTCACCATGTGGCTTGTTCATCGATCATTGTTTGCGCAGTTCGATTGGAGCGTTGGCGAAAATGATCCAATTTCTCTAACGATCTGTTGAATTTGTAACAGAATCCTCAACTAATATTTGCAACATCAGTTGTTTTTCCGAATGGGGACTATGCTCGGTTGTGTTAAGTTGCTGCTGTCGGTTATGGCCAGGAAAAGCGCCATCTATCAGTATATGTTGTCACTGCTGAGGAGTTCGCTGGTCTTGTTATATCATTCAGCATATGATACTGGTTGCACTACACCAGCCACAACAAATATCAGGTTAAAGTTTTAGCAAGACCAATCATAGTCTATTTGAGTGCTTGCCTGGGAAATCCAAGTTCATGCCTTTATTGGTGATTCATCAGAATGTTGGCTCAAAAAGACAATAAGTCAATGGATGACATGAATTATTTCATATGCCATGGTACCCAACAATTGGATTATGAGATGGTTTTAAAGTTATTGGAATGAGTAATTAGCTGTCATCAGCACCATTAACGCTCGGAAGCTATAATATCAATTTAGTGAAATTCCAAATGGGTGTCCCATTCTCCCACTCACACTCAACCGCGTAGTGTTCATTTAATTGCTACCAGGACCGTAGTCAACAAATTCAATAATACTCGCTTTTTGCCATTGGCGTATTACATACGCAGATGGTCAATAATTCCCACGCCACAGCCGAATGTATACCTAACCCATTCTGATCCTGAGCCAGATTGGCCGCCACACAACACCACAATAACTACAAGCCCAATTGCTTGCTTTACTTTCATAGGCAAATGAGTATTACTCATTATCATTATCCAGTCTATCTCAATATGTAAATTTTTACAATACCTAGTGCAGACCAGCCTGGTGTTACACTGGCTGATATTCTACTCTAGCAGATGCCAGAGAGTGCTTGTGGATTGCACCTGTTTTCCATACTTATCAACATACACTTAGATTTCTATTCGACTGTTGGCTTCCTCTAGGCCTCTCTGCACTTTTGTAATGCATTATTCACACCAGTATGGGCAGCCTCCACAGCCCCTGCACCACCCTCAGGTAAGCAATACTCTTCTTACACTTTGATGTTAAAAAAGGGTCCATCTCAGCTGATCTTGGTCAAGCGGTAACTCGTTGCTCTATAAGTCTGTCATTCCTGGAGTGTCATCCGACAGATCATACCTTGTCTAGCTGTAGGTGGCATCAGTGCAGGCCTTTCTTATTTCAAAAATTCTCTAAGGAAGTTGCAGTTCAATTGTGGTCAGTTTCAGAGATTTGTCATCTGTCAGACATGTCTCTTCTACAGAGTGTCCCAGAAAAAGTGTCCCTTGATCAAGGTGTGCTATAGGAGTGCTATAGCGAACTCCTTCTATCGATAATCTTCTTGATGATTTTGTTAACTCTGGAAACCACAGTTGATGTTGTTGCGACAAGTCAAAGCTTTTCACCTTTCAAGATTCCTGGGAGACAGTTAGTTTCTTACAACCTCTCATCTCCTTTTCCAATCATAAACCAAACCAAGAACAAAACTTCCTGTGAAGGTGTTACTTTGAGCTTGCTTCAAACTTTCATGTCAGTTGCATGGGGACATCTTATTAGTGACTGCAGTCACTCTACACAGTCTCACTTCCTTTGAGACCAAAACGGAAGATGCAGTTACAACCATTAGTTTCCCCGACTAGGGAACTTCCTGGCTTCCTGCTTCAGTTGTGTGGGGATTTCCTCTGCAAGTGATGAACTTGCTCAAGCATGATCACCTTCAGCGAGATTTGTCTATAACAAGATCAACCACACCTAACTGATCAGGTCTACCCCAGCTCTCACTGTATAAATCGTCTGAATTTTCCAATTTCGCTGATTATTTGCCGACGGCCACATTGTGTATATTTGGTTTAGTTGATGAAATACCAGCTGTGTAGTCACATAATGTATAAGCATACCTTGCTGAGGCTCACACAGTAATTACAATATTGCCACCAAATCAATATCAAGTTTTTCTCCATTAATGTGCGTGCAACCCAAGTTCTTGACACAGGGCAAGGAGACCTTGTACATTTCATTTACATCTACCTTTGAATTGCGTCTTAGAGACTTCATGATGATGCTGATCTTGAGTGTCTCCATGGTGGAAGCAGCATTGAGGTTGTTGGGTTTGAACGTCTCTAAAGTTCTTTTCAGTTTTTTGGTGATTTTTCATGTGATCTTCAGAAAAAAGAAGTTCCTTACAGTTTTTAGAAGTGGGTGCAAAAGATTGTATCCATGGTTTCACTTTCAACCTGGGATGCCATATTACCATAGCTCACTCCCTCATGTTCCTCATCATCCTGAAGAAATCAGGTCCTCTCAATGCTCTCTAGTTTGCATGCAGTTGTGAACTATGGAGTGATGCTAAGAGGGCCTGATTTCTTCAGGATGGTTCCTCATGCAAGCTGAGAGACCCAAGATAGCAATGTTGCTTTCAGCCTAGTCTCCCTATATTATCACCTCATTTCAGTGGCAGTTTTAGTGGAATCAATAGTTATGCAAGTTTCTCTAGAAAATCCATGTGAAAGAATCTGCTAAAGTCTGGCTGTCACTGTGTCAGTTTTGGTGTCCTTTGGTTCCCTTACTGGGAATGCATCTACCAAACAGTGTACTGTTTCAACCTAGTGGGTTGATGGATATATAATTTTCATCTTGATATGATTGGTGGTGTTTGGAAGCAGCCACTTACACCAAAAATCCTATCAAAGCATGGCTTCTAACAGGAATGCATTTGTTGATACATCCTGCATGAGAAGGTTATTTATTTACCCAAGACTATCAAGTTTTACATGATATTGCTAAAGAGGAAAAAGTGGCCTGACAAACTGTGGTGTATTCCTTGCAGGCATCTTCTTCTTGTTGCGTCTTAATGTAATTTAGAAGCTTTATACCCGTCTTGTCTATACCTTCTGATATTGGCTTGGGCATTTGCCGAAGTTGAGTACAGAATTTCCATATAAACTTCTACTTTTGCAAATTTAAGTAATGGAAATGTAACTATTGATGTATAAAGGATGGTAGCTCTGGCTCAATTTATGGTTATTGCAGATGGTAATGATTCCACATGGGCTGCTGATGGCTGGGCAGCACAAATGAAGAACATGTAAAGTGAATTCAAGCACTTAACATTTTAACTATACTTCACTGGATTACAAAATGTTTGTGACATTTAACATGTTGGTAGACAATTGAAAATACTGCAGTTGACATCTTCATGATGACTACCAATGTGAGGGATGACTTATGCCCATGCAATCAGAGTTTTGATCTATGTTTCTGCATGCTGAAGAAGGGCTTACAGGTAGAGAGCATATGAATGCCGTAGGCACTAAATTGGTGTTTTCAGAAAGTGTGATCAAAATTATGACCATGTGGACGGGTGTATCTTCCATTTGATTCCTTCCTGAATGGTGTAGACTTCCACCCCTTGGTTCTTCACTCAGCCATTGGTCAATACACTTGTGTAGAAAAAGCCCTCAAATGACCTTCAAGTCGAACATTGTGATACTGAATATCCGTCCCTACTGAGTGACAGGAGTCTTACCAGCAACCAGATCTGAGATCATGAAACTTGACTAGTCAAATCTTCTTATATTTCCTCCAGCTTACATGTATTTCTTCAAATGATGAGAAATATGCGCCGAGGCCTGGTGTCCAATAATAAAAAAAAAGCTGTAGCCAGTGGGCCTTGTTGAAACCCACCTCTAAAAAACAGGATGGTAGACCGTATTGAGTGTCATCTGAAAGGTTGTCAACTGGATCGCTATCTTGTAATCTGGTATCTAACTGGTTTCATTATTGATACATGGTTCCAGCAGTTCCACCTGCCTTGCCTCGGGTATGAAAGTAGGAAAAACCAATAGTAAGACCCACAGATGATGTAGGGCATCAGTTTTATGCCTCTCGCTATTATTCATCTTGAGTTGTTCATCCTTTTGACAATCACAGATTTAGTTTTAAAAGGACTATGAGAAACTTTCCATTATCTTTAAACCTACATGCACAGAATCATGTTTGGTTGAGGCAGGAGCTTCCTTTTACTTGTAGGTCCTTTCTGTGTATTTTGACTAATTCTTTCTTTCATTTTCTCTTCCACAGGTAAGTGAAGAGGTTCAAAATCAACCTTTACACTTTCAACCCCCTCTGGTTCATCATCAGCAGCAGCCTATACAGCCTCTGCAGTTCCCGTGTAAGGTAGGGTACAAATCGTTTTCCTGTTAACATCTTTCCTTTTGCCGAACATTTCTCGGTACAAACATCCAAATGTCATCGCTTCAAAAACACAATCACGTTTTCTCCTGAATTAGTTTGGTTTTGTAAACAAAATCCCCATGAAAAAGTTTTTGACACTGCCTTTCTTTCAGCACCTTGGTAACGTTTTTCTGGAAAAAAACAGGAGACCTGACTATGTGGTTACTTAGTCAGTTCTCGGTGCCCGTTTAGCATAGAAAAAGTGAAGAAAATGAAACAAAAGCAATTTGCAACCATAGAAGTTGGCTCTTACAGATTGAGCTGAAGGTCGTCATTTTGCATCTTTATGCATTTAATAAAGGGAGTATTTCTTATGGTATCTGTAAAAAAATACAGCATTGACCTTTCTGTTCCCACTTGAAGAGATTGCCAGTTACAGTGGAAAAGCAAGAAATAAATTAATGCATGTAATCAGAAATAGGGTTTACTTTAGCTGTCAGAAAGCTACTCTCTGTCTAAAGCGACAAGGTTACTTTCCCTCAAATGATTGTCAAATTCTCAGCCGATGTTGATCACACTAATAAAAGCAGCTTTCAAGTGAGTAACCTGCAGCTATGTACTTTACGACAAACTACTCCCTTTCTTGATCAAGCAATTATGACGTCCCTTTCCCAGCTGTGTTATCACTCCCTCTCATCTTGTCCCTCAATGGCATGAGACAATGAGAGTCATGTCAGTCCGTGTGATGTCTGTCGATTGATAATCGGGATGTGACTAGTCATAAGAAAGGGATCACGCAGTCTGTACATTGCAACGTAAATGTCAGTGATGATACTAATGAGGCGGCAGTTGTGGAGATTCCTTGAGTGGACGTTGCAGTGAGCAGTCAGTCAGCAGGATTGGTAATGCCTGTATTTGATGCAACTGCAAAAGGGCATGGACTGCAGGTTACGGATATGCTCTAGGACTAGGACTGTTCAACTCCAGACATTTCTGGGAGAAATGTCTCTTTAGCTATCCCTGGACATTTCGTCCTCAGAAAACTGGGGATGTTGACCATCTTCTCGGTGAATTTGGGTTCAGAGTTCAAATACCGTAGTTGAACAGCCGCAGAAAAATAGCAACAATTATATCCACTTTAATAACAAAGATGAAGTGGACAATTGTTGCTCTTCTTCTCCGTGAAGTTACCGGTACCTCTTTCTCAAACTACCATTCTGTCGTGATGTTTCTCCAATGACTTTCTCCCTTCAAACCTTGTAGTTGGTTCTGAAAGATCGATGGATAAGCATTCCGAAAAAGCGTTCGCCTGTCCCTTGCCTTTTAGTTTCCCTTCACTTGATCACAGTCATGATGTTGCCTCTTCTTTACCAAAAAAAGGAGTCCTTTTGTTCCACAGTTCTGAAATGTCCTTGTACAGTTGAGGTTTCATTGGTAAGAGGAATCAAAAAGGTAGTTTTCTTCTGTTATTGGAGAGAGTGTATTTCGGTAACAGTATCTGTCTTGTGACCTTGATGGCAATGGTATTGCCAATTACGTGTGAGGCATAACCTTCGTTTCTTTCACAGAGAGATGGAATAACAAAGGAGGGGTCTGGAGCCTGCGTTGTCTGAAGTGCTTATCAGCATGCCACAAGTTAGATTTTTTTACAAGGGCATTGGTTATAACACAAGTCCTTTGAAATGGTATCAATGCCAGCGTGACAAAAAAAACAGGCAAGTCCTGTGTTGAATACTACTGTGATATGCCAAATGGTAAGCCGTTGGAGATCTTTACCATAACTTGGAGCAGACCTTTGTCACCAATAGTCAACAGTCTCTGGAGCAAGTGGCACTGGCATGGCTGGTGTGGCCATTTGGTTTGTTGGGCGAATGCAAGATAGTACTTCTGCAGTCATGTCCAAAATGGAGTTAATTCTGTGGGACTGGTGGCACGTCCATCATCGATGAATATTATTCATAACCAACTTGAAAGTGAGACTGCACATCATGTTCTAAAGGTTTACTGAGTAGCAAGATGGCTTCCTCTGTTTCCATTTATGTATCACATCTCTAATTGGTATGCTTGGGGACTAGCTGCCTCTGGTGAAGTGCACAGTATGAAAGAGTTAATACATGGGTTACAGACAGCACTTAAACGGGTTCACTTAATTCCTAGCTCCCTGTTCCACATACCGAAAGCGCTTCCATTCTAGAAGAACTCGCGTGCTGTGCGGGGTTTGCACCAGAGATACATTAGTTATACACACTAATCAATGTAATGAGACAGGAAGAGAACCTTGGAAGGCTTCTTTTGTATCTGAGATCATGTCTCCGTGCACCAGTGCAGTCAATGTGGCCTTTACTGAAGGCTGTCCTGTTTCAAGCCCCGTGTCCCTGGCCAACCATCAGCAAGGAAGAAACTTGTGCAGAGTCAGCTGCGTTTGTTGGCGTGTGTGTTTTTGGCCACACACTTGTTGTAAGAGTGTCAATAATGGGGTGATGCGAGCACCTGTCACCGCACCTTATGCTGCCTATTTATTATTAATGGACTCGCTGTACAAACGACAGGTTTTTGGCAAATGATTGGTTCAGGGTACGGCAGTCTTTGACTGTGTGAACCTTCAAAGACAACACATGCCCGTTATGTGGATTATGTCAGAAATATATATATTGCCAAACAACATAATATCCCTTGAGAGGGAACCTGTGGTCAGTTTTATAAACGTCATAATAGTACCAAAGATAGATGAAGACCTTTATCTGGGCCTATTTAATAATTAAATGGTACCTAATTGTTGCTAACAATGTTGTCTGTGGGATGTTGTGACTTTCCAATTTACTGCTGTATTAGACTTTTGAGATGCCCCCTCATGCTAACTTTTTGACCCTCTCAAGGTGTTTTTGTCACCTTTCCACTGCGTGGTTGTTGCTATGGGATTGACGGTCAATCAGAAAGGGCCAAAATGAAAGAATGTGTGTAATTTCAACATGTTATTTTGGGGATTGTGGTGTTTGTATTGGAATTTGCTTGTTGAGTCATTGGCTGGCTTGAAAAAGCCAAGAGTGTAGGCCTATGTTCACAATTCCTGATGCTTGTGGGGGATAAGACAACACAAGCCACAGTCAGGGTTACATGATAGGGCCTGTAAAGTAAACCAACATCCAATGTTTTTCTTCTTTATTTACTCTCCAAAAGTGGCTAAAATAAATGGTTTTTGAGTTGGCATTCTTGGATATTGCATAACTTTCCACATGTCTCGATATTGGAAAATTCAAGTTTGTTCATATTCATCATGTTCTGATCTGTAAGGGCCTATGCATTCATAGGTCTTTGTAATGCGCCTTAATTTAGATACTGGTAACAGTTCCAACTTACCAACCAAATTAGCCTGTATGTTGAGTAAGATGCCCTCGGCATTATGTAAGACTTTTCTCACCTGTTCTTTAAGAACTAAGTGTGGCTCATCAAGTAAGCCCCATTCCATTCCAAGTTTACGGAAACTGCCTATGCATTTGATATCAATAACTGTGCAAAATGCTGGCATTCAGTTGTTGATGCAAGAGGGGGAAGGTTTTTCCTTAATGGGTTTTCATTTTGCAATATCATAGACGCATTTGAAAGCTTCTTGTAGCGCGCATCTCCAGAATCTGGTGCAAGAGGTTCGGTAGATAAAGTACCAGACAAAGCTGCTTAGCATAGGTGAAAATTGTGATGCTGAAGCTAAGAGTTGATCGATATCATAGCTCCATTTGCCCAGTTTCCATGCTTTGGTTTTTGCATTTTAGGAAGAATAAATGTAGGCTACGAGTTCTCAAATAAGTAAACCATACTGCTAATGAAAGTTGAGTTCATCTGACTGGGGGTTTTTGCTGATGGAGAAAATAAAGGTGCAAAATGAATAACAAAAGCCATTCTGGTATTCATCGCCAGAATGGGGCATGGACCTATGAACCAAGAATTGAAGGTGTGTGGAATTGCGGTAATGTAATGTACCCATCCAAACAGATAATGCTTCTGAAATGATATGTGATATTGAAATGTACAAAAGGCAGGAAGAGTTGTTGTTGGAGAATGTGATTGATGACAGGTTTTAGCAGAGGTGTCCATCTAATGGCTTTCAAGTGTTCAATGGCATCATCAATTTCAATTGTCCAGCCCCCATATGACATATCTCGACATTATCATTGATGAGGCCACCAATAACACACTTTTCAATAAAAAAAACTTGATTACACTGATAGCACCAACATGACATGGCCTCATGGCATTGTCATCACTGTTGTCAATGTGCCAGCGTTTATGAATAGAAACAATTACCAGCTTTATTTTCTCCAACAAATGGACAACCCCTCATAAAAACTCTCAATGATACCTCCTCATTCATAACCATAGACACAATCTACAATCTACAATATTGGCTAATGGCTCATAAGAATATAAAAGGGTTTTATCATGTGGGCCATCCGTTAATTACTCGTCGTGGCTTTTTTGTAGGGAACTCCCTGTAGCTTTGATGGTGTGAGGGTGTGGGTGTAGGGTGGTTGTGATAGTTTTGCATTATGTTGATAGATGGCTACGAGACTGGTTGGTTTGTTATGATTGGCATGCATGAGTCATACTATTCATATGCTGTGTGAAACTGGTTCTGACAAACTCATGAAAAAATAGTTCACTAAATAACCACCAGGTGGCTGCAGAACTTTGCAGTACTCGAACTGGCTGAGTCCTGTTGGGTTTGAATTTCACAACTGTGGCTTTTAGTATTAAGTTGAAAAATATTTGAAGATGAGTATCAGTGTTTTCCCTGGGATTTAGTTGAAACGTGACGGTCGCCTGACGCGCGAAGCGTGGCAGCCGAGGCGCGTAGCGCTGAGCGGGGCGATGTGCGAGGGGGGGTGTCCCCCCCTCGCGTAGAAAATTTTTGATTCTAGAACACTGCAAGACGCCATTTCCGTGCCCGAAAACGCAACGCAGTACTAACTTTCTTGACCGACCGAAGCGCGCGCAATGAGCCGAGCGCCATCTATGAAATCTCGTTGGCAAGTTTATGAACTAGACAATGCTAGACGGGTGGTGAAGGTAGTATAATTGGACCGATCCATTGTCGTTGTTGAAAGGGGTGTGTAACAACCATCTTCCTCTGTTGCGTCCGTATGAAAACAAGCGTTGGGAGTGCTCAGAATGCGTGTCGGCCGATTTTTTTTGCGTGACGGTGGATATTTTAAGCGTGGCGGTTCCACTACGTAGATTTTTTAACGTGGCGCAGGCACAGACGTTTGCATTCTAAACGTGACGGGCCGTCACGTGTTTTTTAATCAGGGAAAACACTGAGTATTTCTGGATTAGAGATGACCAATTTGCTGATAAGAAGTGGTTTGCCCTGTTGATTTCAAGGAGAGAACTTGCAAATTTTTGCCTTCTGCTGCCATGGTGTCAATCAAACATCTGAGAACCAAATTTGCTTTCTTGTCTTATAAGAATAAATGACTCAGTACCTTGATGAAGTAGTTCACAAAAGAGTCACAAGATGGCAAGCAATAAAATGTGAAGTTCTGACCTTTGTGCCTCATGAACAGGGAGTTAACCACTTGTACCAACACAACTTTTCTCTCCTATTCAATCACAGCAGCTGGTTTTTTTGGAGTGGGAAATTTTCTATTCTATTCCCATATTCCTATTGAAAATATGTTAAGAATCTGATTAATCAATGTTGAGAGCCAACTTTACATGGAAATCAAATTCAGACTATATCATGCCATATGTGTGCTGAATGTGGTGTGCATTACGCACACATGTTCGACAAGTATAATTGATGAAAACAATACCCTAAAAGCCTCGATCGATATCGGATCATGGGACACCATTATTTGCGGTGAAATTGACATGTCTATAACTTAGCATGTGTTGACATTTACTTGTGGTGGTGTATGATAAGGGATGGTTGTTTAATCATATGGTGCTGTTGTTGGGAAACCATTTCAATTATGCTGTCACCGATAGTAAAGTTTTGCAAAAAAGTCAGTTGAACAGAAAATCAATTTACACAGCTGTACTTCACTAATTAGTCTTACTTTCACTGAAATCAGCATGTTTTATACATATCTACCAGAAGTTGGCCGTTGTACACTGGCAAGTTTTCGACGCACTCTGCACGTGAAAAAATGTCAAAGAGCTGATGATGAGAACCAACCCTCCAGTAGGCCTACCCAACCATCCCTCCAGTAGGCCTAACTAGAGTTCACCCTACCATCACTCCAGTAGGCCTAACTAGAGCTCACCCGACCATCACTCCAGTAGGCCTAACTAGAGCTCACCCGACCATCACTCCAGTAGGCCTAACTAGAGCTCACCCGACCATCCCTCCAGGGGAAAAGATAGAATACCATCTGAAGGAATCCCAGCCTAATTGAAAACAAATTACTGTAAAAGCATTTCATATTTTCATCACATCTCCAAATAGCGCTCTGTCAATTCCTTTCTTATTTAATCATTCCAGAAGCCACTACTTCATTAAGATGCACCCGATTGAAAAAGTCATCTCAGTATTTTCCTTTCTACTTGACTTGCTACTACAGCTGTAGCTCTGTGTATCGTGACAATACGATGATGTTTTTTGTGGGATTTTGATTCGCCCTAATCTGCCCCGGTATTGATATTTTCACGTGATATGCCTGCAACCTTTGTGTTGTTACAATGGCATAAAAACTCCCACCACTCGGATAACAGTGATGCAGGCAACGTGAACGCACCCCTTTTGAGTCGAACAAACAGGTGACAATAGGCCACATTATATCACTTTAGGTGATGCACCCTCTGTGGATCTTTCTAATAAATTGCCATCGTTTTGTCACTCTCAAGAGAAATAGAAATAATGAATGTGTTCGGTGACGATTTTTGTGAAAAATATTTCCAACTTCTTAAAAAATCATGCAGTTTTTCAGTTCTTTCCTTCTTCAATGATTGTGAGTTACCGTACTCATCGAATCTGGCCAAAAGCACCGTGCGGATTTTCACTTCGCCTCTGACCTAAACAAAATGACATTTAGTTGATTAATTGTGCAATTTGAAATAAAAGTGTCATTATCATTCCTATATATTAGTAATGCTTTATTTCACTGAATGCCTCAGCGGTTCTGTTTGTCATCATTGGAAAAATCTGTGATTGATGCCATTCTTGGCTGAAATATGTTGTATTCACTAAAAGTAAAATTCTTGCCCTGTGCCACATTCACAAAATTTCAAAAATTCAATTGATCACCTCTATCGTTGATGCATAGAGAATGCAAGTAATGTAAGCAATGCGTTATAGTGTACTTTCAAGAACTATTTCTGATAAAGTATGTTCAACATGAGCTTGTTGGTGTTGAATTCCAAACCTGACTATTTCACACATTTTAAAAATTCATAGACGAAAAGCACTTATATTTGAAATCACAACAAAACACTCCATCCACTTGGAAAGCTTAAATTGCGCTCCTATTCTCCTGGCATATGTTTAAATGATAACTTTCCATATTTCATTTGCATATTAGTCCTATGTGTATATGGATTTTATGTAAATTATGGAACGAGTCCACTGTATTGATTTTGTCGGGAGATAAAGTTGTGGTTTGTCGGTCTTGAATTGATAAATAGTCCCAACATAATCAACTAATGGCATCACTAAGTAAAGAAATTGACCAAAATTGGATATTAATTCCAATTTATGAAAACAATGGCGAGTATTAATGATTGAGTATGGTGACTTAATTTTGCTAAGTCCACATATGTCCGTTTACCCGTGGTTGTCATGACGACGTACACCTGTACTAGGGTTTAGTTTATGCTCCCGTTTGATTGGAAACAATAGGTCATTGAGACAGCTGTATTATGCTCAATGCAACAGGACCAACGCGCTCAATTAAACCAGCAGCCTGGCAGCCCTCCTTCATCAGACTGAGGCCAGTGCTCGTCGTTCAGCGGTGGTGGTAGACACAACCAGCGCACAGTCTATGGGCTCATTCTGATCATTCATTTATGAAGGTAACGCATCTTCCTCTGTTACTGCTCGTGCTCGTGTTAGAGTTGCACTACTAGACGCAGTGTTCGCAATTCACGTGGCAGATCTTATATGTTGGAGTTCTCGTTGGTGCCATTTTTCCCACTTCAATTGCTCATTTAATGCGGCAGGCAGATTTCGTGGGCTCTGTGCACGGTGAGGCAGTATTGGCAGTTTGTGCACGCAGGTTTTATCACTGTTGTATTAATCTATAAACCAGGTGCGGAGTTGGTGCAGGCTGTCAGATTACACGGACAACATTCCCCGCATCTTTGCCATTTTTCATACGCTTTCTTTGTGGATTTAATGCTTCAGGTATGTACTTTGTTACCCTGTACCCCCATTCAACGCATAGCCTTTGAAGTCATTCCACTAACTATAATAGTATTCCTACACATGAATACCTTAGTGTTATTGCTACGATGGGTAGCCTTAAAAGTGAAAATGGGGCAAGACTATTTTTTCTGATTGTGTGTCATGGACAAGCAGACCCTTAAATCATTGTATAAGTTTTAAAAGAAGCTGTCCACCTGTGTTTTCCTTTGCCATCAGTTTCTTTTGTTTACACTTAAAGACTACCCTGTGAACTGACCCTACCCTCCTTGTCATGCTCATAATGACTTTAGACCTTACATTTATTCCTTAGTTTAGGGTATCAAGTGATGTATTTTCTTTTATCTATGTTTATGCAGTCTTGCCAAATAGGCCCCTCTACATCAGACACCATCTGAATTAAGTTTTAAAATTGGCCTCGCATCTCCTGCCCTTGTTTTCTCCCATATTTCTGCATTCCTGCCTGCCTGCCATGTATATACACGTATCTTCTGCACCTTTCTAATCCGCCAACTTCTACTCTGACATATCAGATCTGTCTTTGAAGTTTCATGAATGTGCTGATTCATCTTTACCTTGTCGTGTGTGCACGTATGTGTGTTTCTTCGTTCGTGATGATGACGAGACTCTAGTGATCAGTGAACATGTCATATACAGTATACTATAGGTAAACTGTGGTACACCATCCCTTCATAAAGCTACCCTTGGTTTGGCTCGATGGAAAACCACAATTTCTAATGATGACTGAGTGCTCTTAAATTTTGAGCCGCATTTCTGCAATTTACGGAAAATTTCTCGCTATTAAGTTACATCAAACAATTGAAGTTGAAATGTAGTAAATCAAACTGATACAATTTGTAGTTTTGATAAATGTAGTGAATCAAAATTCGGTGCAAATCTGCTGCGTGAATTCTTCATTGCCTCTTTAAGCAACGTGCACAGCATGGAGTTCTAGATAAATTGGGATTACCCCATGACAAAAAAGCTACAAAAACCACATTAATTATCCATACCACCACATTCCTTTTGACAGTTATGCAAGTTGTACTAAATTGCCTCGGGCCTGTCGACTGATTCCATTATGTTTCTGTCATCAATGCGATATTTTTTGTCAGGCAGTCCATAGAATTGCTCCGCCCTCAGGCAAGAAAAGCCTTCTTCTATCATTTACCCTCAGTTGTGTACAGAATTATGCATTTTAGTGTCATAATTCAACCAGAATCACAGCCCTTTGCGTGGGTTTTTTTCATCCGTAAAAGGGTCTTCTTGTGACATCAGAATTTATATGCATCGGTGTTTAATTCCATCCCTGCTATACCGAACATGGCTGTACAATTTGTAATGCAATCATGAATCTAGTTGGAGTGAAGGACACTTGAGATAATGTGCCTGGTTCCTTTCTGTGTGTGGAGTGTGAGGAAAATAGTTGTATTTGGTATAATTGGTTTGGACTCATTTGGTGGAAATTGGTTCAAGTACCACTATATGTGGGCTGTCTGTGCTCGGGCTTTGATTCCCTTCCCATCATGGTCATAGGGGTGAGTGAGATCGTGATGTTTGAGTGGGGCCAACAATAAACTGAACATGTAATTCATCCTAAGTGTAATATGCCTCTCACTCTTAAAGGAGGTCTTCTGCACTGAAAATTATCATACATCTGCTGACAATGACAGAATTTGTGGAAAATTAGGAAAATTCCATTGCCAATCTTTGAAAGCATTCCCAGGACTTGCATCTGAGCATTCCTCATGAGAACTGGGTTTAGAATCAAGGTTTGGCAAATCACTGATGGCATTCTCTTTAGTGTCTCTGTTTCCAAATCAGGGGGTCTTCTTTTGGTTTCTGCACATCAGTGCAATAGGGAACAACCCCATTGTCCTGTTCCACCAGTTCAAACTGAATTTGCATCTCCTATTGCGGTTGGATTTTGTCCACTTATCTGAGCAACACTTGAGAATCAACTGACAGCTTCCAGTTCATCGTTGCAGAAATGTACTTTTCCGCTTTAGTTCAAGATAACCCGTGTGTAAAAACTTGCCATTTTGTTGATTTTGACAACACTGCTATCAGAGCACACGTGATAGGTTTTCACTTTGAATCTCCTCTTCATCAAGATTTAGTGGAAGGTGAAATTAGAGATGAGGCATGAATGGCAGACCTGGAGGAACCAGGTAAACAGTGCATGCCTTCACCTTCAGCATCAAAATAATTATTTTGATATTTGATTGGTTGTTGCTTGAGGCGATGCTGCGTCACCCGTCACCCGTTGCAGTGATGTGCCAGAGGTCTTCTGGTCGAGTCTCTCAGGTGAATTCATGAAATATCTATTGGTTGTGAATGGTCTGACTTGCCCTTAACACTCTTAGTCTGGGTCTGGACTCCGGTCAGTATGGCACCAATTTCTTCATTGCTTGTCTGCTGCAACCTCTTGGCCCTGGCCGATGAACAACATGATACTTTATGATAGGGCACCGAAAAAACAAAAAAAAATTCCTGATACTGTGTGAAGAATGGCACCAGATTTAAACTACTCAAGCTACCACGATGTACTTTTACCCGTGACATTTAAATATTTCAAGAAAATCTGTTCATTTCTCGTTTTGTTGTATAAATTAGCTAAATTAGGAAAAAAAACAAATTTTCCCAGTAGAAATATCTATTCTTAGTCATATTTCATGAGAGATTGATAATGATTTGAGTTCAGCGTCCTGGAACATTTAAGACGGAAATACAAAAATATTGACATTTTTTCCTTTCATATTAAGCTGCAAACACAATGCAGCTGTTCTATTTACTCGTAGAAATTTTTCTAACCAGCTTATTAAGCGGAACAATGGCTAGATCTTCTTATCGTATTAGTATTTAACGCCATGTTCAGCATCTTGCCTCAACAAAACCAATAATGATCACAATAGCCCGAAGCAGCTTGCGACACTGTATCCGTCGGTGGCTGCATGATATCATCCGTAAGAAACGACTTAAAAACTTGAAGACATTAAAATGAAGCTGCTGGATTATATTTTGCCACCTCTCAGCCAGGAAGCAGTGGGAATTAGGCAGGAGAATATTGCGCATTGGTTTTGAAATTTAAATCGTTGTTGACTTGGAGGCTTATAGTTTTATCATGCATTCTACCGAATCTCCTGGGGCTATTTGGGGGTGTTTGCTGTAGGCTTGAGCGACTGTGTCGGGAAGATTCAGTTTCATCTGCTGCGGTGATGGTTCAAGTATTGAGTCACTTGAGGTTGAAAAAAAGGGTTGTCTGCATGCTGTTTGTGAGTTGAAGCAGTAATATATCGTTGGTGCTTGGTATTTGTGCACTGTGGAAGAACATATCAGTTCTGGATCTGGTTTGGTAACTTCAAATTGCAGGATGGTTGGTATTTCATGGTCCAGTACCATGTTATTTCACAAAAGTAGTTCAACCAAATGCATCCTGATGCCAAATTTGGGTGCTGGCCAGAAGAGCACTCCAATTTGACTGATCTATTCCGGGGTGTATTGAATGGTGAAGTCGTGGTTAGTCTCCCACTAATGGTCGAGATCAGAATTGTCACAATCATATCATCAACTCGTTTCATAATGCATGCGATAATAATATTAACACCACCTGGGAGTCGCGAATGGTAAAAAACAACGTGATAATGAAATATTCAAAAAGGGTTGCTAGATGAATAAGTGGTTTATATCAGAATAATTTGATTTTGGAGATGGAAGCCTTCTGTTATTAGTCCTCGTGGACCTAACATTACGGACTGTATTAGGTTTCATGATGTCGGCTAGCGCCAGCCTACTGCTTCCCACCAACAGGATGAAATTTTAATGAGTCATAGAATGAGTTGTGTAAGGCTGGGCAAGTGTGCCCCGTACTGCTAATGGAGAGCAAACAGGCGTTGTGATGTAAACGCTCTGTCATGTGGCAGAATTGTGATGACATTGCACTCGGTGCTGAATCTTTAATTATTTACGAAGTTCTCTCTTGTGTGTGATCAGTTCAGTGGCTCTCTACACTACAGGTAGATTTCAGGTGTGGCTTTTCCGGAATTTTGTGGCAGAAAAGATTGATTTTTGGCAGTGACTCCTGCTGCTTTCAGTACCATACTGTATGCATGCCCAGTATGCATTTCATAGACTCGGGAAGTGTTCAACTGTTTACCCACCACTGCTTTGGAAGCCCACCAAAACAGCACATCTTCAGATCTTCATATGTTTCCCAATGAAATCACTTACCTCTTCTGCAATGCGGACTTTACTCTTTTCATCGAATTGGCCGTTTTAAGTGTCTAAACAATGGCAAACTATCAAGTGCCTTTGAAGCTGTAACATTGCAGTTAATTTTCAAATTCCAATCTGCCATTCCACTTCATATCAGAGTTTTCACAACTTGGCCCTGTCAAACAGCTGCCTGTCCCTCTCAGAATCAACTCACCAACAGATGGCACCATGTGTTCTACGTATCATTGATTTCGAGTAGTTCGAATTCCAAAATGTGTGCGTGCCAATCCTAGGTTGCAAGTTTTCCTATCAAGACTGATTTGGACAGAACTATTAAGGCCTGTCTACACGATCATACATTTGTTCAAAACATCATCATACATTTGTATGATGATGTTCATGGACAGATATTTGATTGTGTAGGCTGTTTTCCCAACAAACTTGAACAGCAACCAACATGTATGATGATGTTCAAATTTGTGTGATGATGTTCATGGACAAATGTATGACCGTGTGGACTGTTTTCCCAACAAACCTGAACATGTATGATGATGTTCAAATTTTTAGCTGCATGTTTCATCTTGCCAATGCAAAACATCCCCCCAAAAAATGTGTGATGATGTTCAGGCACAAATTTATGATCGTGTGGACGGTTTTCCCAACAAACTTGAACATCATCCAACATTATCCTTTCTCCATCATACTTCATCATACAATGTCCATGAATGTTGGACTGTAGATCGAAATCCACAACTAACTTGAACATCATCATACATGTCATACAAGTCTATGATGCCGTTTTGAACAATGTATGATGATGTTCAAAATTTTAGCTGCATTGTCACAAGACAGAAATTGACAAACAAGCTTGGACATCATCATACAAATGTATGATGATGTTTTGAACAAATGTATGATCGTGTAGACAGGCCTTTACGGTCATTCTTTGATAGAACAAGCCTTGGCAGTTTGGTTACAGCATTTACTTTTAAAGAAAATGCTCAGAATAGTTGGATTTAGTACCACTTTACTAAAAGCTGATGTGAAAAGCAGAGATTGTATTAATGCCAATTATGAGCTGGAAGTTGTCATAATCCAGCCAGTTGAGAATTGTAATGACTGGTTCAGACAAATGTCGATGTTGTTAATCCTTACAAAAAACAGCAGTTTTTGTCTTGCCATTCACGACATACAGTTTCCAAGCTGATGTTCTTGATGTTTCACGTTAGATAGGTCTGACAACATATATACCTGATGGACATGATCCTCTATCATGTCAATTGCTACCAAGATGAAATGCACTTGCCTATGCAGTTCATCCTTTCTTGGATTGGGAACCCATAGAAGTAGACAAGACATGGCACTGTAATACAGTAGCACTTCTGTGGTGCAGACTTTTAAAGTAATTGGTTTGCCTTTGTTGTGGCCATCCTACTGCAGTCTTTATAACAATCGCTGATGAAGGTACCTCATTCATTTCCGGAGAGTGGCTGGATGTCACGATGACCAATCATCAGCCAGAAGAACATCAGAAAAAATGCACTTTTTCTTCCAAGCTAATCAGCCTTTCTTGTGATATAAACCATTGTGGTTGCTGTGCGGTTTGGTGTTGATGACATTTGTGGCTGAAGGTGTTTCTTTTTATGTCGACACCTGTTGATCTGTGTAGTATTGGCACTATCATGTTATCTCAAACCAGTGGGGGTTTTTCCTGGAATGGGGAGTCAAATCAGAATGTTGAACAACAAAGGCTGTCTGTGATCACACTCCTTCAGGATGATGGGGAAAGGCATTGTTTTGGCTTGGATCAAAACTGTTTTCAGGATGGTGGGAAAAAGCATTGTTTTGGGTTCGAACACTGGGTTGGAACTATTGTTCTGGGTGTGGGGAAAGCATTGTTTTGGCTTGGAACTGTGTGTTTAGGATGGTGTGGAAATGCATTGTTTTGGCTTTGAACTATTGTTCAGGATAGTGGGGAAATCCATTGTTTTTGCTTGGAACTGTTGTTCAGGACAGTGGGAAAAGCATTGTTTGGGCTTGGAACTGTTTAGAATGGTGTGGAAAAGCATTGTTTTGGCTTGGAACTATTGTTCAGGATAGTGGGGAAAAGCATTGTCGGCTTGGAACTGCTCTTTCAGGTTGATAAGGAAAGGCATTATTCTACTTAGAGCAGTTCTTTTAGGAGAGTGGGGAAAGGCATTGTTTTGGAATGGAACTGTTTCTTCTTTGTGCCGACTGAAATTAATTCCCAGGTAGAAATGAAAAACTTCTAGCTTGCTTTGGGGGACAGTGGTAATCAATCTGCAAAGTTTTAAGAGGGGAAGATTTCTTGCTGGCTATCAGCTCTCACTTCAAATTGAATGTTCTGTCGTTCATTTGGCGATGAATTGATTTGTTCTGCTCTTCCTCTTCTTATTGGTTCTGTGGGAACCTCAAGAAATGTTACCAGATATAGTTGCCGCTGCGATTTGACACCTTCGCACATAGCTCAGAGCAGTGAGCGTCTCCTTTGTTGAATGTATCTGTCGTCCTGGTAACGCGGAAGCGAAGCACTCCCTAGAACAATACTCTTTCGTCAGCAAAATGTTTGGTTGGCGGAGAAGTTACTTTGCTCAGGGATATGAAGTCAGAAACGAAGAAACACCAACCATAACGCCCACTTTTTCTTTTCGTAGATGTTGCAGAACAATGGAAGGAGAAGTTAAAACATGATTGCCCGCGGCTTCTGTCCATATACTTACAAAATGTGCACAATCGGACGAAGTTATGATTGTCTTCAGCAACTGTCATTCTTTTCTGGTGTCTTTTGTTGATACCTTCAGGCACCTGATTCGCTTTCCTCTGTTATTGACATCCGGGATGCCGCAAGAATTCTAACTTTCTTCACATTGTGTTAATATCTTATCCCTTCTTTCTCCTGTAGCTGTGCTTTGTATCTTGCTTCTCGACTCCAGTATTTTTCACTCATCCTAATGTTCTGAATAGAGGAGACCGATTTTCTAAACTTTGGTTGGAACGATTCCATGTCTGTCTCACCAGCTTCAAACTTCCTCAAGTTCCAAACTTACCTAGCAACAAGATGTGGAACTCATTGTAGAAAGGCACAATTCCAGATTTTGCCATCTAAATGTTAAGTGGAACGCTTTCAAATGGGTTCAGCAACATCTTCCTTCCCGAAGGTCTAGTACAGCATGATGAACAGAGGAAAACTATTCAAGTTTCTTTCTCCAATGGAAGACAGCACTTTAAGTAGTCCTCTTGAAGAAATTTCCCTTGCTGTTCAGAATGCTCTGTTTGATTCAGACTTGAGACAACTCCTTCATTTTCCGAGCAAATTATCATGAACTATCGCTCCCTCGTGTAGCCCCTTTTGGAGACGACATCCATTGTAACTCGATCGGTTTGATCCGCCGTGAATTTGTTGAAGTAGCAATTTCACTATTAATCATTCTGATTTTCATTAAAAACATGTAAATCTATTGATTTGGCATTGTAGTGAGCTGGGGATTATTGTTTCGCAGGTTCCACTCTAATAGCTGAATCTGATTCTCTGCGGGGTAAACTGTGTAGGCTGCCATTCTCTGGCTCCATTAAATGTGTTCTCTACAAGTCTTTGCCGTTCAGCTATAGGAATAAGACTAGTTCTGAAGAATATTGGACAATGTGCTGCACTGCTGGAACAATCTGAAACTCTAGGCACCGGCTTCGAAATCATCCTACATGTAATCAGCAATTGAACCCACAACCCTGTGACAGGAACGGTGTTTTGGACTGCTTCCAAAAAGTCAAATTCATGCAGCAGCTGGGCTGTCAGAGTGATGCAGGGGAAACATCTACTGCCTGTCACCTGTGAGGTCCTTGGTTCAAGTCCCGGGATGCGGTATAGAGGGCAATAGGAGCTGTCAGTGAGTTGACCAATAGGTGTCACTACGGCCCAATTCAATGCATACAGCGGACCCATTCATTCTTGATCAACCACCAATCACGTGGATTTTCCTGTGTATTGGTCCACTAGAAATTTGCTGCCATCTTTTGGCAATACGCGCGGCTGACTGCTCCTATTCTTTCTGACAGTGTAGGTTTCCGCCAAGGCTTCGGTTTCCTCCCACATCACATGCAAATCACGCAACATTGTCTAGAGAGCCAATTATGAGCCCAAGTCGAGAGCTCTCGCCTCAATATTTGAAAACAAAGTAAAAGCAATTCACGTCCTTCCTGCTGAGTATGTTCCACGACTTGCAAGAAGAGTAGAATTTGAAGGTATCCCTTCAAATGAAAATTGATGTTGAACACCCAGTATTCTGCTCAGCAAAAACATTAAGGAGTGATCGCTGTCGACGATCTTCTTGTAATTCTGTTGTCTCCTCAGAAGAAATACTGCCTTCCTGTTAATGGCCATTCACTTCAATATTTTACTTCTGTGGGGTTGGTTATGGGAACCTTCATGGCACATTTGATTGAAATTGTCGAAAAAAAACCAGTCTTGGGCAAAATTTCATCTGCTATTGTGTGATTACCCCATCTTTCCATGTCCTGGTTCATTTGTCTGTCTATCTTGTATATATCCCTCCGCATTCCTAAGTGATATTACCATCTCCTATGTCAAACAATAAAAATTCCAAGTAATAAAACTGGTCTTTGCTTGGTATGCTTTGGGTGCCTCGTATCACTCTACCATGCACGAGAGTGCTGCGAGGGTTACAAATGCCGAGAAATACTTAATAATTCATTCCTGGTAGTCTGGCGATGGTGCTGCTCTCGTGGGCCATTTCTCACTGTCAATTTAGCTTCACTACGCTAATGTCTACTAATGCTCGAGTGCTATCATGTATCATATAAATATGATTAAGGATAGAGCATAATTACCTCTGTTGGTTAGGGTCCATGATATTGTTTTTGTGCTTTCTCAGCGGGTTGGAGAATGGAGGCAAGTACTTTATTGATCTGATGGCGTATGGCGATGGT
Organism: Notospermus geniculatus; assembly: GCA_002633025.1. Classification (NCBI taxonomy): domain Eukaryota; kingdom Metazoa; phylum Nemertea; class Pilidiophora; order Heteronemertea; family Lineidae; genus Notospermus; species Notospermus geniculatus. Next base: position 2,652 of record NMRB01000117.1, on the reverse strand, counting down.
CGTTCTCCACATCCACGCGGGACCATATCAAGTTAGAAACATATCGTATAAATTTGTCATTAGCTCGTGTGTTGTCGAGTAATCATCAGCCTGTGCAAACTCTGCAGAGAAACTGCATTTGATAAAACCGACGCAGAAAATTTTCATCCGGTTTGATTCTGTCTAGAGATTGCAACAAGTGGATACGTCGAGGATGTCATATCGCCTTGAACGTGATTGCGATGAGGCAATGGACTATTCAAGTTACAACCCCGAGGTAGGCGAGATTTAATCTTATTCTAAACGTGCTATTCCATACACGGTCTGAGCCAGACTGACCTCTAATAATATTTCCATAAGCCACTTGAATATTTTATATCACGCTTCTCTATATGAATGCATTGGCGAGATTACACTGTGTTGGGGCTTTGCATTGGAAGGGATCGGTAGTTTTTGACAGTTGTGTGGTTTTACATGCTGTTTATTGACTTCTGTCTGCTGAGTGACTGTTTGTCTGCTTGTGTGGAAAGATAGCTGAATGGATGAAAAGTGAGTATTTTAGGAATGTCTTTTGTGAGTTTTCATCACTTTCTGAACTTCCAACCCATAGAAAAACTGAAACATTGCTAGATCCCAAGTGAACATCATAGCTGTGATGAAAAATTTTTATAAGATGGGTGTTTTGAAATTGGACTTCATCAATTTTCTAGAGGTAGACATATTACCGAACGCAAAAAGAAGATTTCTACCCCAAAATTTGCCAAAAATATCGATCGAACTGAAAGAAACCAGCAACTGAATCCAGCATCCCCCTGGGAAGAACGAAGTCAAGACCTATTGATCCAACGCAGTCAGGACAATTGTGAGATCGTCCTACACACATGTATGAAATGAATCGTGGTTTTGTTCTGCAAGATGTTGAGAGCAGTCGAGCCAGAAGGAACATCGCATGTACATGATTCATCTGACACGGAGCTTACATGTCGAGCTCGGTGATAAAATTGTCATCTTCTGACGCTGGTCTGGTATGATTCGGCCAATCATAATATTTATCGTCTTGGGTACATGGCTAGGCTATTATCAGACTCGGCTGGGGAAATATGATAGCGTGAACCTCATCTTGTAATCTTAGCAGTGTCGTTGACCCTTTGACTCTAATGTCATATGCTTGGTACATCCATTAGTTGCTTGATCTCAGGGGTGTTGACTTGGCCAGCAAGGTTTAATATCATATATGGTAAAAAACCTGGGTTGTATTCAAGAGTTGAGGTGAAGACTCCGAGTCCGCTGTGCTGATTTCATGGTCATGTGGCTGTGGTTAAACGCTTTTAAAATGGATTTTGAAGAAGCGATCGACGCGTGTTCTTCTGGTTCATTGCAGGACACATCTTGGAAGTGATGGTGCTTTTGATCTGTTCCATCAGATTTTGATTAGTTGTCTACGTTAACCCATTAACTGGGTACGGTGTACTATTATGTCATTACAAAATCCGGGGAACCCCCGAAAACCCCCGAGGATCTCAGCTTGTGTAAGGCGTAATAGTACACCTTGCAAGGAAATGGCGTATCACAGTGCGTAGGACGTTATATTACGTCTGAAACATTATGTGTCAAATGCTTTTCTTTTGGCAATTTTTTTTATAAGAAAGAAAAATTAACAAAAATTAATTACACAGTTAACGGGTTAATGGTACCCAAGTAATTTTGACCAAAAGTACCGGTAATAATGTCTTGGACTGAATCGGCTCACATACATGTACACCGAGCCTCGTCACCTGAACAGTACCTCTCGTCATTCCTCAGGTGGATCCAAATTATTCCAAGTGAATGATTCTGTTTGTATTTTTCTCACTCAGAAGATTTTTTTTAGGACAGAATCTTGTGTATCGAATGCATTGTTAGAATACATCCAGTCCTATCGTAACATTAGATTGCAGCTTTCACAAATCTGCATTGTTGGGAGTTCTGCCGGAATGAAGAAATGCAACGGAAACATTAGAACAGTCTCGAGGGAGGCGGAGGAACTCTATTTTAATTCTATTGGCCTCGTGCTCGGCAATCAACAACCATGAAATAGTCCATATCACTGGGAGATCGTAATAATGATCGAGAACATCTTGTCTGTTGGAAATTGATGAGCATCTGATNTGTTGGCGCAGATTATTGGTTAATTGGGTTGTCATGGTCGATACGTTGGGTTATGAAGGGGGCATGAGTGAGGGATGGTTTGCAAGGTTCGTCGGCTGGAGCTTTCCATGACCGTGTCATGAGTAAAACGTGACTTTCAATGTGGCTTGTTTCTTGCCAACTTCACTGAATGGGCGAAACTGCTGTACAACTGGTCAAATGATTCCTGTTGTACCACTCTATACTGTGGAAACTGAGTTATTGGCCAATAGGTTATACCCTGTGGGAATATGGAAACACGATTACAACATCCTCGATTTTCACGAGACTGAATTGAAATCCACTTTCAGAAAATAAAAGTGAAATTGATAACGTTACATGTCAATTGAGCATAGCAATGAGCCAGGGGACAGGGGTGTATGTAGCCAAGGATCACGCTTCATCCCATATAATGCTCCTTTTTAACCAGGTTTTCGAAGAAAGTCCTGGTTATTAAATTACCGAAAGTGGCGGGCGTTCGGGCGTCCGGGCGGTCGGGCGTCCGGG
>NMRB01000116.1:610789-659601 GCA_002633025.1 Notospermus geniculatus | reverse complement strand
TAGAGAGGTTAAGAAGTCCTACGATAAACGCTAACGCTAACTTTATATGCGTCAGCATGTTGCCACCTGGCGAAGTCAATAACGCTCACCGCTAAATTCTCCACCGCGCAAAATCCTTTATGCCCAAGAGGTATTCGGTGTCTTCATAATAGTCTGTACATGTAATAGACCATTATGAACACACCGAATTATGCCTCTTGGGTAATAGTTTGATGGTCAGTTTCGAAGCACTTCATTCCCCAATTGACCACAGGACAGAGCAGAAGGCAGGTATTGGAATGCCTATAAATAGATATGGCCAAAAGACCAGGATGTCCCACACGTGGTATGCCAGTATTCCCCCCACGTAACTGAGCCTCGCCACCTGATTACCGTGTTGTAAGCGCATAACGCATTGGGTTGACGCAGAAACAGGCCTTTTATCGCGTACCTCCGCTAAGTGCGAGTAAACGTTATTGGACTGGTGTAAAGGATGACCCAAAAGATTCCTATTTACATGTAGGGCCTACCCTCCTCGGAAATATTGTTCTTGGGTGACTTGTTTGAGGAGATTGTATTGTCCACAACAGATCCATTTTTGCACCTCAGAATTGGCGGAAAGAGCAGCGCATCTCGAAGTCGTACAACTACTGCTTCCCTCTCGAAACGAAACTCGCGACGCGGTTGCGCAGTGCGGTGATGATTAGCGGAAGTGACATCATTCATGTCATTAAAATAGTTCCAGATATGCCTGTCCTCATGTGGCAGCGATTCGACGCGGAAAAATACTGCAGGAGCGATTGGGGGCGGTGGAAATCGCTCGTTGCGTCCTAGAAATTCTTACCGCGTCCCGTCGCACCGCAAGTGTGAAAAGCTATAGGCTTACACTGGAAACAATCAGGCGCGGAAAAATTCGCATCACACCGTGCCTCGTCGCGCTGTGTCAAAACTGATACCGCTTGGCCATTTTTTTCAACACATCGCACCGCTCCGCCAGTGTGAACAATGCTTAACGGGCGACTGACGCTGCACCACGACAAAAGCTCACCCCAGGTGATCTAATGACTGTAGAAGGCCCAGGACAATGACGTAAGATACCAGCAGACCTTGATCAGTAGGCGTACAATGCCATTCATTGGCTTGTGACTCGCAATCAATGACAACAGTAGCGTTTGCGTTCTTGTTAGTTCGCATCTTAACCTAACAAAGGTAGATTTTGCACGGTAACGATATTGACGTCAATAAAGTTAGCGTTAGCGTTTATCGTAGGACATCTTAACCTCTCTATTAGGGAGGTTTCGCAAGCGCCCGGTTAGGCCCTACGACGACGTTTATCTATTGTGTGGGTATACCCAAACAATAGATAAACGTCGTCGTGGCCTAACAGGGCGCTTGCGAAACCTCCCTATTGATCGTCGCTCGACGCCAGAATGCCTACCGCTGAAGATCGGCACCTGATAGAGTTGGTCCTGACCGCTGTGGGCCTGAACTGCTGGCTGGAAATATTACTCGTGCTACTACTGTATTAGGCGCACCTGTTCAAGCATAATCCCAACGCTCCATCTCCTCGGTGTACAATAGTCAGACCAGAATAAAAAGGAAATCGATAGGCCTAGTGATTTGCCCTACTGGCTTGACATATACATGTATTACCAAACACCCTTTGCAGTAGATTTTGCATTGGCACTTCTCTTCATAACTTCAATGAAATTCATTCTGACAATATTTCTTGTGGCCAGATTGGTTATCAAAATGGGTAATATCCTATCAGTGTCGTAGGCCTATACTAGTATAGTGAACTGCGATTATGCGTATAGAGTGTTTGCACGTGACGTCACAGCGGCCATGTTGGAGGCATACAACAAAAGAACAGACTTCCAAAACAATCGAAGTTAATCGCCGTAGACCGTGACTGGCGACAAATTCTTTTGTTCATACCTCCAACATGGCCACCGGTGCAAACACTCTATAACTGCACAATTTTATCGGCTGAGGAAAACTTTGCTGACATATACATGTATAATGGCATTTTTGACCATTTTTCATAAGCCAAGGTGAGGGCGTGACGTCCTCGCTTAGTTGCATTGTCATTGCCAAGGCGGGAACTTCCACATCAGTGACTGCATCTCTGCGTCTCGCCATCTTGTTTGGTTTGGCTCTCAACTGTTGAACCGACTAGTTGCTACAACTGTATTCATCACTGTTGGAATCAACTGTAAGGCCTATGACTGTTGCATGCAAATTAGTTTTTTATTGCTTAAAGCCGAACTGCATGAACAAAAAGCCCTCATGCGACGAGCAAGAGAATTGCAAACGCCCTGCAAACACCTCAAACGAAGGCTCAGAACATGATAGACCCCACGAGGCCAGGAGGGCGCCACCGTATTTGTCTTCGAACTGTCTAGGTGTCAACATCCTCTAGTGAGCTCCTGCTGAACACTTTTTTTGATAGAAAAAAAGTCGCCCCCCCCCGCCGGGAATCGCACCGACGCTCTGTTATGTTTGTTCCACCGTCTTCTCCTTTCGGCCACCGAACTTGTTGGTAGGCTTCCCATGTTTTCTCGTATTCGTAGTATTGTTACGTAAGTCGAAGGCCTACGTCTATGATGAACACAAATCATATCCCTGGCAGCTGGCTCGTTGGCCGAGTGAATAGCGTGGTGGATTACAAATCAGAAGGTTGACGGTTCGAATCCAGTCTAAATGGCTTTTATATTTTTCTTTGAGTAGTGTGAGAGGTATCCAGAGATGTTGACAGCTCTGTTACCCGAAGGCAAATAAAGTGGCGCCCTCCTGGCGTCTTGGGGTCCATCATGTTCTGAGCCTTCGTTTGAGGTGTTTGCAGGGCGTTTGCAATTCTCTTGCTCGTCGCATGGGGCTTTTTGTTCATGCAGTTCAGCTTTAAATCTTTCAGGCCCAAGCCTCATAATACAATTGACTCGGTCTATAATCTACCGTGCCAGGGCCCGGTTGCACCAAACTTAAGTTCTTATCGTAAGACACGGATTTTAGGACAACCCCTAAGACATGTCGTAACTGCATAGGCAAGAATGTTAGGGCGATGTCCTAAGACATCGATGGTGCAACCCATTTTTGTTCTTAACTTTAAGACGGCACCTACGACCTTTGGTGCAACCGGGCCCAGGCTTACGACTGTCAGGAACAGGAAACAACTCTATTGTGAGCTACACCTACCGAGCGACTGCAGGCTGTCAAGTGCTCCCAATTTTCTTTAAATTCCTAATTATTTTTTTGAGTTCCTAAAATTCCTTATTTTGCGTCATTTTTGGCCGATTTTCCTAAAAATTCCTTATTTTCTTTTTGCTGATGACCGTCGAGTGCAAAGGCCTATGTCGATGTGTCGTTCATGATGTCTACATGCAAAAATCTACTGCTAACCTGTTGATGACTGACCCAAGGGCGGATACATAGGGGGGTTAGCTGGGGGTTGGAACCCCTTCGGCGACAAAAGATAAAAAGTTTTTATTGCTAAACATCAAGCATTTCGCTTGTGGCGTAGCACTCGCCCGTGGTGCTGATGTAATCATGGTGACAGTCATTTTGTATCCATGTTTTGAGGAAACTCTATTCCCCTGCTTAGGACAACCATATACTGGTACTGCATTGTGTACGTTTGCACTTTTTCGAAATGTTAAGAGGCATGGTATCTGACTGGCTGAATGTGCCAGTAGGAACAGGAAGATTACACTGTTCAACAAAACGATTTGTAAGACTTTCTCAACCTTAGATACCAGGAAATGGTGTCTCAGATGTTCTAATTTTCAAAATTTTCCTGGGGGAGCTCCCCCAGACCCCCGCCGAATCGGCAGCGGTAAAGCGTGCGCCTTGAACGCACGTGATTCCAGGGGGCTCTACCTTTAGAATCCACCCCTCGACAGAAATCCTGGATCCGCCACTTCAAAATTCAGTGGAAAGTTCCTAAAATGTTCCCTAAATATTGATGGAAAAATTCCTAAATTTCCTAAAAATGAGTAAAAAAGTTCCAAAAATTCCTCCTAAAAATTTATGGGAACTGACTTGACAGCCTGCGACTGTAAACATGTCATGAATGCTTCGTAAGTGTATTGGAATTGGTCATCTCTGCCTCACGTTTATTATGGTTCCCGATCATCAAGATCGGGAACCATATTGTTTTTGGTCATGGTGTGTGTGTGTGTGTGTGTGTGTGTGTGTGTGTGTGTGTGTGTGTGTGTGCCTAACGCGGCGGAAACAAACAATGCTTTCGAGGGTCTGCGGCAAGAAAATCGCGTGAATGGATTCTTAGCCTTACTGTGATGATCTGTCAACGTCATGGTTGAAGGACTAGAAAAAAACAAATGTAATGTACTAACTGTGATACTGTATTACGTATGTCAAAATTGAACTGCGCCGACTTAATAATGTGCTCATTCGGAGTGTGTGTGTGTGTGTGAGCGTGTGTGCGCCTTTGTAGAGGGTCCCAATGAGGGACACGCATATGAATACACACCTTCTATGCGGGGACGTGCTTCAAGCGGGGACGTCCCCTGTTGGAATCGAGCTCAGATTCGTGATTCTCGCATGTTTCTGAAGTGACGCACCAATTTTCGAGTGATTCTGAACGAGTCCCCATTTAGGCGGTTTTGTACGGGTTCGGAGTGTATGGTGTGTATGTCTGTCATATTCCGGCCACTACTGAAGTGTTTCGATGTCCCCGGTTGACAGATGTAGAACGGATAACAGGTGGCACCACTGTCGCTGCTTGTCTCAATCTGTTTGCCAGTCAGCGAAAAAGAACAGAGGACTGTTCAAATGCATATTGTACGGGAGTGGGGCCCCGCCTCAGGAAAATGAAGTGGAATTTGAGCGTGAAGATGAGTAGGATGCTGAAGCGTAAACTAGAGAATTTTGGCGCCTAGGCCCGTTTCCACTGTAAGCGGAGTCTACCGCGTCTTGCGGCGAGCGGAGCCGTTTTCACAGACATCTGGGATAATCAATAGGCCATTGTTAAACCATCGAAGGATTATCCAAAGTTCCAGTTAGGTGATGTGTGTGATCTACCATGCATAAAAAGGAGTTGAAGCAAATGTGCCGTAGGCCTACCTGATGAAGGGTTAGTCACGCTATGAAGACTGGGATGTTGTTGTGTCGACTGATAGCCTATCAGCCAAGCCTCAGTGTTATCACTGGCTGTGCACCGGTACCAGTCTCATCGAGGTGGGGAGGGAGAAAGAGTCACCTAATGCATAGGCCTATGTTGGGCTTTAATAACTAATTAGAATAAAAAATATGGCGAATAAAAACTAGGAATGTTGCCTCATCCTATAAAAACATGGTAAACAATATTTTTGTACAATAAACATCTCTCATTATTTTTGGGCCACTGTCCTGGTAGGATTTTTCTCGTAGGCCCACGTGCCGGGTGTAAAGGGAAAGAATGTCCTAGCGGAAAAGCTGTCCTGGGAAGATCCTAGTTACATTCTAATCTCTGGCGATTGGTTTCTATACCCCTACTGCCACATATTCCCTCATTCAACAATGGAGGTGGACACATTTTACAGGGGGACACTCTTTACTGCTACAACGTCCAAGGAATGCAAGTCCGCCAAACAAGCCTGCTGATATTCGAATGGTACCGGTATGGTCTCTAATACCGGTACAGGATGAAATCTAGGCCTAATGTCCCCGCCTTCGTGATTTCCCCTGCATTTTGCTTGTCACTGGATATATGGCCGTAACGGGGCACCTGCCCACCCCCACCCCATATTTGGCTTGTCAAAAATAGAAAATTGGCATGGGCTCACCAAAATGCCCAAGTCAATGACCACACTCACATGGCTAGAGTGTCCAATTTTGCTCTCAAATTCCGGGATGGCGTATTAAGCACTCTTCATTTTCTCTAAAAAGTTCCCGGGGGAGCCCCCCCCCGAACTGACCACTAATATTTCGGATCGCGCCTTCGGCGAGAAGGACTAGCCTACAGCTACGGTCCTCGATTTTATCGGCGAAGCTTTGCCCCCCAACAGCCAGGACATCACGGCCCTGTATTGTCTTGGTCTCTCTGGAGTTCAATTCAGTGGTGCTGCTTAATCCGTAAATTGTTGGGGCCATCACATACCCGGGGGACATTAGATTCTACTACACCGCGGTACACCTGTAGGCCTATGCTTTTGTGCAAACGGGCCCTGCTTTCTCTGGATTGGACTCGGCAGAGGAAAGAGGAAGGGCAAAGCGGCGGAGTCGGATATGGATCATTGTAGCTTGAACAAAACAAACAATTGCATGATGCTGAACGACTGAACTTGCTGAATGACTCGATGAGGATAGCTTACTGACTCGTCTCATGGACTGATCAGTGTTAAACAATACAAATTTCATGGATTTAGCATCTTCGGGGGACGCTGCAGATGCATGGACGATGGCGACTGGGCCTANTTCATTTTCTCTAAAAAGTTCCCGGGGGAGCCCCCCCCCCCCGAACTGACCACTAATATTTCGGATCGCGCCTTCGGCGAGAAGGACTAGCCTACAGCTACGGTCCTCGATTTTATCGGCGAAGCTTTGCCCCCCAACAGCCAGGACATATCACGGCCCTTGTCTTGGTCTCTCTGGAGTTCAATTCAGTGGTGCTGCTTAATCCGTAAATTCTAATGTCCCCCGGGTATGTGATGGCCCCATTAAAATGGGGCCATCACATACCCGGGGGACATTAGATTCTACTACACCGCGGTACACCTGTAGGCCTATGCTTTTGTGCAAACGGGCCCTGCTTTCTCTGGATGGGACTCGGCAGAGGAAAGAGGAAGGGCAAAGCGGCGGAGTCGGATATGGATCATTGTAGCTTGAACAAAACAAACAATTGCATGATGCTGACGACTGAATGACTCGATGAGGATAGCTTCTGACTCGTCTCATGGACTGATCAGTGTTAAACAATACAAATTTCATGGATTTAGCATCTTCGGGGGACGCTGCAGATGCATGGACGATGGCGACTGGGCCTATGGAGTGCGGCCGCAGAACTACTACACGTAGGCCTAGAGGAAGGCAAAAGAAGGATGATGGAATGCCTCAGATTTCTGCCCGGCCAACTTCCCGCCTGTTTATTGATGTGATCCCGCCAAAAGGTAGGCCAAGGCCTAGGCCGAGCTACGTAGCCAGTTAGGTAGTTACCGGTAGGCCTACCCATGTACCGGGTCCGGGAGGCGTTACCGTAATCATTTGATAGGCCTACAGTACAGATCCATGACGTTGGTTGGGGACCGCTGCGTCAAAGGACGACGTCATGTCACGTCGGCGGCGCCCACGACATAACTGTGTTGGCGTGAAATTGCAAACTTTTGAGGCTCAAATGATTGAATTCCATGGTGATTGCGGCCCGGTCCCTAAGTCTATTTTCAAACTGCTTAGAGATTTAAAAACTAGAGTTTCTTGACTTCTCAATGGTAGGCTAGGGTAGATCAGGCAGTGGTCGGACGCCAGTAGTGGTCGGACACCAACGCCAAAGCATGTTTTACACACGCCCGTAGGAAATCCCCAATCCACTTTAGCATTTTCCGAGCATTTGTACATCAACTACTAACTCCCTTACGTTTATCCTTCCTGGGAATTCCCGCATTTCATCAGTTTCAAGCACACCACGAGGAGCCATTTAAACATCACGAAGGTCCGTTGCTGCCGATTTTGTCGAACTTACCTGGTATTCTAACACTAATCTTGTCGCTTCGATGGTGCCTGACATCTCCTATCACCATAGAACAGTGTCCACTGTTGATTTTTCATTGAATACGCACCATACGTGAACAAAACGCATGACTTGCCACACAATTTTACCGCGGGTCGCTGCCAAGGTCACTGTCCGACCACTGACGGCAAGGTTTTTGCTCCCCGGTAGTGATCGGACATGTGAATATGGTGGCGCCATCAAGTGTGTCAATCGCAACTCAAGGGACAATAACTATAGTTGCTTTCAAAATCAGTTAAATCAATACCCAGAATGCTGTGTGTTTACCATTTTTATCTTCTATTTGTGGGATGTGATATTCAATTCAAATATGAAATGAATTGATTCTTGTTACCGGTATTAGATGTAAACTCGTGTTATTTTGGTTGAAATAAACTGTTGTTGGTGTTAGCTACTGACTTTGCGTATGCTGTTTCTGCATTTTAGCATGTTTTATTGTTTGATATTAACCCTCTTACAGGTTTTTCTGTAACCAAAAGGCCGAATGCAAAAATCTTCAGTATCACTCAAAGCCTATCATGTTTGTTTTCATTGGAAAGCTGTCAGAGATGGGTTTTCAGTGTTTTTTTGAAGATTTTCATAATTTTGGATGGAACTTTCAATCCAAAAATCTCCCACATTTATTTAGACTTTCCAGGAAAATATACTGGCATGGTAAGTCATGTAAGTTGAGCCTCTCATTTACAGTGTTACTTTTAATTTTCAATTTACTGTTCAATGCAATTTTTTCACGTTGGCTGCTTTTAAAAATTTTGAATTAACTCTACTGTACTTGGACCAAAAAGCATTTCCTGAGTTGGCTCTTCTTCCATACTTACAGATGTCAAACATTCTCCGGGTAAAGCTGAAGACGAAGCGGCCATCATTTAGGCAATACAGCCAAGATAATATGAGCAGAGCAATTGCTGATGTTCGTGAGAGAGGCGACAGTATCCGGGTTGCTGCTGAGCGCTATGGTGTGCCCAGGTCTACCCTGGGAGACAAAATTAGCGGTAGATCTCCAGATGTATGTGCAATGGGTCCTTCACCTTACTTGACAAAGGCTGAGGAGTTAAAGATGGCATCCTACATCACCCACATGGCCAAGATTGGCTATGGCCAAACAAAACAAGAAGTGTTGGACACTGTCAAGCGGATGCTTGACAAGGATGGGCGTACTAACCCTTTCAAGGACAACAGGCCTGGTCATGATTGGTTTCAGGCATTTTTACGTCGCCATCCCCATATTACCTTTCGCCAGCCTGAGAATTTAGGAAGGGAACGAGCAGTTGTTACACCAGAGTCCATTCAAAAATGGTTTGACAATTTCAAGGCCTACTTGGAAAATGAAGTTGATGATGGACTTTCAATACTTACAGATCCAAAAAGGATCTACAATGCCGATGAATCAGGTTTTCCGCTTGCATCAAAAAGTGGTAGAGTATTGGCAGAAGTAGGGTCCAAAAATGTGTTCAACTACAGCGCTTCAACTCATACCCAAATAACGGTACATTGCTGTTTCAGTCCTGCTGGTCACTATATACAACCTATGATTGTATATCCTGGCCAGCGTTTTACCCCAGGTTTTCGTGCAAATCTCGAAGACTGTTTTGCCTTTGGCAATTCTCCCAATGGGTGGATGGAGACAGGGGTTTTTTTTGAGTGGGTGGCAAATGTATTTTTTCCATCAATAAACAAGGCAAAGCTACCCGTTGTGCTGTTGGTCGATGGCCACATTACCCATATTGGTCTCGAAACTGCTTTGTTTTGCCGTGACAATGGTATTATCTTGTATTGCCTTCCCCCTCACACAAGCCATCTCTTACAGCCTTGTGACCTAAGCCTCTACAAGTCACTGAAGGGAAATTGGCGCAAGGCTGTGAGACAATGGCAGTTTGAAAATCCAGGAGAGTTCGTCACCAAACGCACCTTTGCTTCGGTATTCAAAGAAGCATACAACCAATCCACCAGTCTAAGCAATGCTGCATCTGGTTTTCGCAAGGCTGGTCTCTACCCGTTTGATATCACGGCTGTAGATTTTACCAAGTTGCTGCCATCCCAGACATTCCAGATAGCACAGCCAGATGAGCACAGTTCTACTGCTTCTGACATAGATGATTCTCTCACTGTTGGTTTCCGAGAAAGCCAGTCCCCTTGCCAAATGTTGAATGTCCCATCATCACCAGTAACATCTGGAAGTAAGGACTTACCTCTTGTCCCACCCCTTCAGGTCTTTGAGAGTACTTTGTCTGAGGAGCAGATTGCTCTCTTCAACAAAAGGTTCACAGAAGGGTACGACTTAACAAATGATGGGACATACAATATTTGGCGAACGCTGAAACAGTCTACCAGTACCACCATCACGAAGTCTATAACAACTCCCAGTTCTTCCAAGAGCACATCTTCTCTGAGTGCTCCCAACAGCAGATGTACTCCTAGTGCTCCCAGCAGCACACCTACTGTTACTCCCAAGTCCTTGCAAAAACCAGCGGCAGCATGTGCAAGCTCTTCGCGTTCAAATTGTAGGAGGTCACTCTCCGCGACTTATGTGTCACCAGCTCTTGAGGGCGTACTGAAATACCCAAAGGTTGTTGTCAATGAAACTGCAAAGAAACGTCAGGGAGATGAGCTGCCCAAAGCCATCTCAGGCAAACGATTCATTGAATACCTTGAAAGTAAAGAGAAAAAGAAAAAGGAAGAGGCTGCAGCAAAAGCAGAAAGGAAGGCAATGAGAGAAAAAAAACAACTTGAGAAAAAAGGGAAAAAATCAAAAAAAACCTCCAAGTCCAACCCCCCAACATGTAACAATGACAGTTACATCTGTTTCGAATGTGAGGAAAAGTATGATGATATTGAATCAAACTGGGTTGGGTGTGAATATTGTGACCGCTGGTTCCATCGGGCATGTGTAGACTTGGAAGACAGAACTGATGAAGAGCTAGAAGAATTAGACTGGAAGTGTAACTTCTGCTAAGTTCTTTCCCCGGGTTCTTTCACCTGGCAAAGTCCGTCCATCCTCCCAGTTTGATTTAATATCAGGTAAAACTGAGTTCCATTGTTAATAAATTCAGGTTAGGAGTTTTAAACATTAGAGGGCTACAAGTAATTCCACACTGAACTCAAACTCTGTAACTTCACTAAGGCATCTGGCATGTCTGGGAATTTGAAACAGAGTTTAGGCTTAGGTTTCATCACAATGAGCGAGAAAGAGACCATTTCTTGGAGAAATCAGGACAATAATACCTATAAAATAAATAACATAACAAGTTAATTTGTACATTATGAATTAAAAGTGGAATTGAACTGATGTTGAGCAGTTTTTTAAAAACTGGCGACGTGTCCGATCACTACCGACGGGTGTCCGATTACCGCCGAATGGTGTCCGACCACTGACGATCCTGGACAAAGACCAAAATCCTGTCGGACCTCCAGGAAATTGCAGCTGCCTATTGGGGTCAAGGTTAAATATCATTTGCATGGTGTCTTCTATACATTTGGTTCACTTCCGGGTTAGCCGATGGTAAGTTGTCTACGTAGAACGCTAAAAACCGTTAACTGTCCGACCACTACCTGATTTACCCTAGTTGAAATGTTTCAAACGGATAGATAAGTGCGAAGCAGTCGGCCTTCAAACTGGGCACACATTTTTCCCAATTTGTAAACATGGTCCCCAACTAAAATCACAGATCTGTAGGCCTAGGCCCTAAAACTGAATCTGAACTCGGATACAAAAATTTGTAGGCCTAGGCCTAGGCCTACCGTATAGCTACCGGTAGGCCTGCTACGGTATAGGCCTAGGCTAGGGCCTAGGCCTATAGCTAGCCTAGCCATGGTAGCCTAGGCATGTAGGCTAGCTGGGTCAGATGTGATGTGACGAAACATGCCATGCATGAATGCAATAGGCCTACAGCGTCAGGGTTTCCGCCAGGATTGTCAAGGAGGGGGGGGATTTTTTTTTTCAAAAATTTTTTGGGGGGGGGGGTTAAAAATGGCCATCAGAGTCAGTTTTTACACTCCAAAAGGCAAAATTCGTCTTCCTTCTGCATGAAAATTGCATTGAATGTTGTGACAAATTAAAGAAAAACACTTACCCGGTAGGCCTACCGGGGTACTGAAGTGAAAATAGTGATATTTGAAAAAGGTTAGTCTGCAAACTTGAGGGGGGATAGGCCTAGGCCTATCCCCTCCTTGAAATTTTTGAGGAGGGGATTCATCCCCCCCATCCCCCCCTCTGGCGGAAACACTGCGTGTCTTTCTTGTCAGAAGCTATNTTGTTTGCAGTGTTGATGCTACTGATGAACCAGAAGATGACGAGCTAAAATTGGGAAGGTTGATCAATCACGGGAATAGAAAAGAGCAGAATGCGAAGGTTAAGGTGGTTGAAAAAGATGGAGTTCCACACCTCCATATACTATCAGTTAAGACCATCTTGCCAAATGAAGAAATATTGTACGACTATGGAATTAAAAATCGTCCATGGGTAAGTGATAATAGTAACCTTGCATGCCTTACCAATGATCACACCATACATGATGCATCTCCTTACCCTCCCAGTCCCACATCACTAGCTCCTCCACGGGAAGGTCCCATCAACTTCGCCTGAGGAGCCCACGGATTGTTACAGCAAAAATGTTGTCTACTGCATCACCTGCACCAGATGCCCCACAATCAATCAGTACGTCGGACAGACCATGTGTTGCCGTAGAAGGAATCACAAATCCAACATCAGGCAGGGGATAGAGGATGACCGTGACTGCTCGTTACTCTATGCCCACTTCAAACTGCCAGGACATTCTGTCAAGGACTAGGGGCAACCGCCATGAAATTTTAGGCACTGTTACTAATCGGAGTTTTGTGGCGGCCCGCCCTGATGTTCACCATACTGGAAACAGGTCCGGATGAGACAACCATCCTCAGAACTGAGTTACGGTGGATGTACACCCTTAACCATCACCCCCTCGGGTCTCAACACCAGATGCTGAGTTTTCTGATAACCCCATAGCTCCCATTACCAGATTTAGTGTCAGGGCCAAAAAGCTTGGTATTGTTTCCTTTCCCTTTTTGCCCCTTAGTAGGCCTTTTTTAAATTCATTGTATTCAGAAATTGTACTCCTTCTGGGTGCCATCACCTGAGTTTATGTCATTGACTGATAATACTGATCAGATCATAAAATACTAGTACTTCTTGGTGTGTTCAGCTTTATCTTATCTGTACTGATCCTCAACATTGACCATGAGAGTCACAGTTTCACACTTAACCATGGAGACTTATCACAGAGGTGAGCACAATGGCCCTGGCCATTTCATTACCGTACCTTTTTATCTGACCTCTATCAACCTTGATCTCTATCAATGTACTATTGATGTACCGGTAGAAGCACCTGTACTATCGGGAACCATTCGACATTTACAATGTCATCTTGTTCTTGTTTGAGCCGCCAACCCACCCCCGTGGACGCCAAAAAACGAACCGACAATACCCCACAACGACAACCTCGCGCCCGAAAAGCGTGTATTTCTAGAGGGGTACTTCAATAGAAGAATTTGGCGCCACCACGATACCCCGCATTCACGGTGGCGCCAAATTCTTCTACTGAAGTACCCCTCTCCCTATACTACTTAGGTTCAGAACGTTTTTTTAACTACCCGATATATCCATAGGTCAGGTGACCTATGACACCAAGTTTCGGTCCAATTCGATTGTTGGCTTGGCCAGCAGGTGCCCAAAACCGAAAACATAAACTGCAATAACTCCTGAACTAATGACTGCATCATCTCCAAATTTTTATCATAGGTGTATCTAATGAGGATACATAACATATATAACGGGTTTTTGATTTGACATATTTTCAAGGTCACGGAGGTCAAAGTTCGAAATGTCACCACTGGGTGGCACGTTTCGTGGCTATTTGCCCTGGGTTGTTCAAATTAGGTGTGATGATGTATCTAGGTACCCTGTAAGTCTACAGCGAATTTCGGTCCGATCGGACTTAAAATAATTCCGCGTCTTGTCCGCGCCCTAGTGGACGCCAGGTTTAATAAGGCTGCTTTTCCACGAGACGTTTGCGGGTGCGGAATAGGAGGCGGGCGTGGGTGGCAAAAATCGATCCAACGTATTTCCCATTAGCTATTTCACCCGCACCCGCTCCCGCCACCGAAACCGCGTCCGCAAACGTCTCGTGGAAAAGCAGCCTAAGAGCGTAGACCCGATTCTTTGTGACGAGTGAACGCGGAATCTACAGCCAGAAGGTTGTGACACTTGCTACGAACGGGAACCATACGACACGGACTAGGTTTACATTAGAGTTGTTGTCTATTCGCAACTGTCGCAGTGCTTGGAAAGTCCCAGGAAATGTGGCAGCCAACATTATGTAATAGGCCATGTCATGCGTGGTCAGGGTGGTTATGCATGTTACACACCCACTTGAGCCACATTCCCTTGACATAATACTTTATGAATCAAAGCAACAGTGTATTTTTGCCTGAAGGTGTAGGCCTATTGTTGACTTTGCGATGTAGGTCCACAGTTTGCTTTCATAACCATTGCCACATTGAACTGGTTGCACTTGGCTGCTTCGTGAGGGACAGTTGTACAACAGTCACACCATTGTACTTTCGAGGGACAGTCATTCTTGCAACAGTTGCTGAACAGTCGCAGTGATGGCTAGAAGGGATCAGATAAAAGTGGATGACCTGGCTGCTCTCAGCAAGCTGGTCTTGAATAAGGCAGTGACACTGCTAGCATTGAGGCCTTTATGGGAGGGGGGGGGCCTTTATGGGAGCGGGGGGGGGAGGTACTTGCTGGGCATGCTAGGACCATAGCGCAAGAGTTGAAAGAACAGTTAGCGCCATTCTATTTGCGTTGACGTAGCCTACACTCGTCTTGGTGTGCCAAAGCCAAAAAAGCTGAGTTCACATCTGCATGCTGTCCTCATTATGACAGGGATCTCACTGAAGCCTAGGTCACAAATGCACCGGCCGCCGTACGACTTTCCCCACCCAGCGGCTTGCTGTGGATTTTTGAGACTGAAACTCAGATCTAAGCTGAATTATACCGAAATCGCCTCAATGGATAAGCGGAAATTAAACTAGATCAAACTGGGCACCGTAGAAATTGGCCAAAACGTCTGTTTTTACTCGCCGTACGGGCCCGGAGTGGATATGTAACCTAGGCATAACTATCTGTACTTTCATGTGCCTCATGGCTGCTTTAAATATCATGTAAAAAGAACAGTATTTCCGTTAGATTTAGGAAGGCACGTCGTCATTTTATTCATAAAATGTTCTGAAGATGCTGAGTAATGCCTCTTACAGAATTGCCGTTATATAGGCCTATTGATTGGAGGCATAAGTATATTTTTGTGACACTTGACCTTTAAATTAAATCTACTGGTCAAGTGGGATGTGAAGGCAGAATGCATAACAGCTAGTCCTTACGTCATTCAAATGAGTGACAACGGACAAAGGGGCCAGGAATGAATAAATCCTGGAAAACCCCGACATGGTTGTAGGCCTGTTACATAACGCTGGCTGTCACATTTCCTGCGACTGTCCGACCACTGCGACAGTTGCGAATAGACAACAACTCTAATAGCGCCTTTGTTCTTGAAGAAAATATGCGAAAGTGGTATTTTAACTCTCAGCAGACCAAACGTAAGCTGAGCTATTTAGTAGAGCTGTTAGCCTAAAGGCCTGTATCCACTAGTCCGGGTTACCGCTGCGGTTTGCCGCGCCGGGATTTTTTCACAGGGTTTTGGACAATCCTTCGATGGTTTAAAGCTGCTTTTCCACGAGGCGTTTGCGGGCGCGAAATTGGAGGCGGGCGCGGGTGGAAAAAATCGATACAACGTATTTCCCTTTAGCTGTTTCACCCGCACCCGCTCCCGCCACCGAAGCCGCGTCCGCAAACGTCTCGTGGAAAAGCAGCCTAACAATACATGGCGTGTTAATTACCCCAATGCCTGTGAAAATCGCTCCCGCGCCGCAAACCGCACCGGAAACCGTTGTAGTGGATACAGGGCTTAAAGGCCTGAACCCACTGTCACGTTTTTCCGCCGCGGTTTCATCACTGCCCGATAAATCCTTTGTTATTTTTCTCGGTCCGCTGCCTTTTAACAAAGCATTTTCTGCCGGTGCGTTTTCCCGCTGCACGAAAACGCGACAGTGGATTCGGGCCTTAAGAATCCATTCACGCGATTTTCGTGCCGCGCGATGTCGCATCCTTTGTCCACGACCAACGCGGCGGAAACAAACAATGCTTTCGAGCGTCTGCCGCTCGAAAATCGCGTGAATGGACAGCCAGCCTAAAGCCTAGTTTATACTTCGACGCAAGACCATCGGCGTCCGACGCCCGATCAAATCTGGACGCCGACTTCGCGGAATCGAATCATAGTCCAACGTACTTTAGCGACGGCGACCCGTTATGAAACGACTCAAGTGATAACAGCCTCGCGATCGGACGCCGACCAAATCGTACGACGGGGTCGGCGTCGAACGCAAGAACGCGCGTCGGTCGCCGGCGATGGTCGTGCGTCGAAGTATAAACTAGGCTTAAGGCTGCTTTTCCACGAGACGTTTGCGGGCGCGGAATAGGAGGCGGGCGCGGGTGCGGGTGAGACAGCTAAAGTGAAATACGTTGGATCGATCTTTTCTACCCGCGTCCGCCTCCGACTCCGCGCCCGCAAACGTCTCGAGGAAAAGCAGCCTAAAGGCCTGTATCCACTACAACGGTTTGCGGTGCGGTTTGCGGCGCGGGAGCGATTTTCACAGGCATTGGGATAATTAACACGCCATGTATTGTTAAACCATCGAAGGATTATCCAAAACCCTGTGAAAAAATCCCAGCGCGGCAAACCGCAGCGGTAACCCGGACTAGTGGATACAGGCCTTTATGCTAAGAATCCATTCACGCGATTTTTTGGCCGCAGACGCCCGAAAGCATTGTTTGTTTCCGCCGCGTTGGTCGTGGACAAAGGATGCAACATCACGCGGCACGAAAATCGCGTGAATGGATTCTTAGCCTAAAGGCCCGTTTCCACTACCATGTGTCCCAATAAATTATGTTGGTTACATTTCTACGACCAAATTGGATCAAATGGTTAAAGTAGGGCCTAACATGTAACATGTAATAGACCTATCATTTGCCCAGTTTGGTCATTCAAGCGCGAGCGCGTGGTTTAGGGTGTAGGCCAAGCCAAATCAGTCTGACTTCAGAGTTCCACTGGATCTATGCCTTTTTACACAAATGAACAGCGCACCTTCATGGTGTTGCAGTATCAAGAAACTGAGAATGCTGCTGAAGTTAGGCGACGTTTTGGAGCTCACGTTATTGCGCTCGGTCATGAACGTGAGTGGCCTCCACGTTCACCAGACCTGACACCTCTGGATTTTTGTCTCTGGGGCTACCTCAAGAACCGTGTGTTCGTGCCACAGCCAGCAGATATGCGAGAGTTGCGCGAACGGATAACAGCAGAGGTTGACGGCTTACGGCAAAACAACCTTGTTCGTGACTCCTTTCATTCCATGAGACGAAGAATCCAGAGGTGTGTTGAAATTGATGGCGCTCAGGTTGAAGGACACCACAGGATGATGTAAGAGTTGGTATGAGGAACAAAATGTAATGAACCAGTATGCCACCTGTCATTTTACTTCTTTACCGAAGAATTCATTGGTTTGGCCTTACTTCATGTCACGGTCGTCGATCACCAGTCTATAGCCCTGTTTACACTACATAAAAACCCGCGTCTCACCCGGGCTTTTTCTGTTTACACCTGTTAAAAGCGCGGGTCTAATAGACCCGGGGATGAAAAGTCCGGGCTTTTTGAACCCTCCGATTTCGAATGGTTTTTGGAGGGCTTAATTTAGACCCGCGTCTCCTGCGGGTTTTTTAAGTAGTGTAGACGCAATAGACCCGGGCTTTGTCTAGTTCTTGAACACCGCGACAGGCGGCGTGTCTTGTGGGCATGCGCGGTAAAAAGCCAGCACTCTAATTTAGCGCCTCCTCTTCGTGAAGAGTGCGTGCCAGTAGCGACCCTATCGCCGGGCGTAGCAATTAAGTTCATCTAGATTTTAGTAGTGTAGACGCTCGCCGGGTCTCAGGCGGGTTTTTTGCAGGCCCGGGCTTGACACGGGCTCAAAAAGCCCGGGGATTTCTATGTAGTGTAACCACAGCTATTGCATCACAACCAGTATTTAGGCCTCCCCTTAACCCCTTCATCCTATTTGGTGGTATAAATGTAACCAACATAATTTATTGGGACACATGGTATAGCGGATTCCATTGGGATAATCAATAGGCCATTGTTTTGTTACACCATCGAAGGATTATCCAAAGCCCTGTGAAAACCGCACCGCTCGCCGGAAACCGCCGCGGAACCCGCTATAGTGGAAACGGGCTTTTAGGCTGCTTTTCCACGAGGCGTTTGCGGACGCGGTTTCGGTGGCGGGGGCGGGGCGGGTGAAACAGCTAAAGGGAAATATGTTGGCCCGATTTTTTTCACCCGCGCCCGCCTCCAATTCCGCGCCCGCAAACGCCTCGTGGAAAAGCAGCTTTAAAGCCCGTTTCCACTAGAGCGTTTTACGTTTTATTTCACCCGCACCCGCTCCCGCCGCCGAAACCGCGTCCGCAAACGTCTCGTGGAAAAGCACCCTTAGGCTGCTTTTCCACGAGACGTTTGCGGGCGCGGAATGGGAGGCGGGCGCGGGTGCGGGTGAAACAGCTAAAGGGAAATACGTTGGATCGATCTTTTCTACCCGCGTCCGCCTCCTATTCCGCGCCCGCAAACGTCTCGTGGAAAAGCAGCCTTAAGGCCCGTTTCCACTATAGCGGATTCCGCGGCGGTTTCCGGCGACCGATGCTGTTTTCACAGGGCTTTGGATAATCCTTCGATGGTTTAACAATACAATGGCCTATTGATTATCCCAATGCCTGTGAAAACCGCTCCGCTCGCCGCAAGACGCGGCGGAATCCGCTATAGTGGAAACGGGCCTTTAGGCCTGCTTTCCATTGGAGCGTTTCCGCGCGTGATTTACACGCGCAGGCAAGCGAGACGCTTGCGAGTTTTGTAACCTTTTCCATTCAAGCGTTACGATACAGAAGGTTTGCGCCGAATTGGTACTGCTGTCGTGTTCCCATGACGATCTGCGGCAGCGTACATACCGGTAGTTTCAACATGGCTCAAAAATCAAAACGCGCAGCCTGCTTTCCATTGGAGCCTTTCAGCGCGCGAGTGACACGTGCGGAGGCAAGTGAGACGCGTACGAGTTTTGTGATCTTTTCCATTCACGCGTTACGACACAGGCTGGTTGGCACCGAATTGGTACTGCCGTTGTGTTCCCCTGACGATCTGCAGCCGCGTACATACTTTCAACATGGCTCAGATGTGCATCAGTGTGCCAGTTGGAAAAAAGTCGATTCGACATCGACTTTTTTGTCCCGCGCGCGGGCCTCTCGCTCGCGAGAAAGCAAGTCGATCATCTCGTGCTCGTCTCGCGATGCAAAAATGCTTTCATGGAAATGGCCAAATGAAAATGAATTGGGCTCAGTCTCCTACATCGTAATGGTTTGGAGATATTCAAGAAAAACCGCTGTCCATTTACTTTTTTTCCATGAGTGTACAAAAAGTGAAAAACAGGGGAGTTGAATGTAAATACTAATTTTAGTATTACCATTACCAATTCTATTTTTAGTTCCCCCTTCCATTTCACCCGTCCCATGGTTTCTATTTTTAGTACTTTACCTCGTGACCTCTCACCCGTCCACGTTTCACGATTTCTTGTCATGGCATTACCAATTCTATTTTTAGCTCTCGCTTCGTGATCGGTCTTTGACCGCGGCTTTGCCGTTTTGGTAATGCCATTACCAATTCTATTTTTAGCTCTCTCTTCAGATTTGATTTTATTTCGCCTTGCCCCAGAATCGAACCTATGACAGTTTCCATCTGTATTGTTAGCCCGACCTTCAAACCGCATAGCTATTTGTCCATCTGCTAACTGCTCTTTGATTCCGCAGATTTCCAGTCTTAGCCTCCTTTCTGCCAAATTTTTCGTCGAATGCAGAGCGTCACACAAAGAATTACAATCCACCTTACAAATGACTGGCAGTTCCTTGGGATTTGCAACGCCTTTCATAAGCTCTACAAATAGAGTGGACAAGAAGACACTCATATCCACCCCATCAGCTAACGATATAGTTTCTCCGGCCAGGGAGCTTCTCACCACTCTCCTTATCCTCCTTGAACTCCACCACAGTGGACACATCTTCTTTTTTTCATCCACAAGGCATACCAGCTGTGCCCCCTGAGATCCACCGTCTTCCAAATTTCCCAATGAGAAATCAGTAAAGAGAATCAAGCTAAGGCCTTTCAATTTCTGAAATTTCAGGGAGAGCTTGTCTGTCTTCACTCTTTTGACTACTTTATTGATTTTCAACAAATCTTTCACCTGAGCTGACTTGATTTTTCCAGCTAATGTAGATGCATCAAACATGACATCAGGTCTTGTCTGCCTTGCAATCCATAAGATCTGCCCTACTTTCGACCTCATCTCATCTCTCTC
Organism: Notospermus geniculatus; assembly: GCA_002633025.1. Taxonomy (NCBI): domain Eukaryota; kingdom Metazoa; phylum Nemertea; class Pilidiophora; order Heteronemertea; family Lineidae; genus Notospermus; species Notospermus geniculatus. The sequence continues at coordinate 639,365 of NMRB01000116.1, read as the reverse complement.
CACTTCAGTGACCTCGTCTTCCTTCTGTAAAGCTCTGCTCCTTTCAAGTTGTATGGGATTCATGTTCTCTGCATACTTGTTTTGATTAAGGTAAATGATCCCATCTTTCTTCTCTATCTCTAAACCCACGTAACTAAACGCCTTTTCTTCTTCTCGACCAATCAGAAAAACCTTCCTCACTTTGTTCATGACCTCTTCTTCAAACAGCTGATCACCTCCCCATATAAAATCGTCCACATGACACGCCAAGGCTCCCAACAGCCCATCACTCCTATACCAATAAAACACCGCCGGGTCCACTTTTGACATCACAGCGCCACATTCCAGCATCACCGTACGCACTCTTTTATACCAATATAAAGAGGCATCATTCAATCCGTAGACACACCTTTTCAGCAGCCACAATTTTCCTGATTGATTCGCTTCCGTTGGCGGTCTCAGGTACACTTCCCTGTCTATCATGTGTCCTTGCAGAAAAGCTGTTTTCACGTCCAAAGACTTGGGTTCCCATTCCTTCTGAGCCAGCACAGCTAACAATATATATATTCAGAGATTCACTGGAGCATATAGGCGCGTCCTTCGGAATCTCCATGCTGTCTATCTCTTCAAATCCTCGAGCTACAAGCCAAGCTTTGGAGACCAGTTGTCCCTCTTTCTCTTTCATTGTACATATCCAACGTGTAGATATTGTCCTTTGTCCTTCATCTTCAGCTACTTCATATACATGGTGTCGTTTCCAACTCTCCATCTCTGCCTTCTTAGCTTCCACAAATGTGTCTTCTGTGGTCACGAAGACATCCTCTTCTTGACGAGGTCGTTCAACATGCTGCTGAATCTCCAAGTCTCTAACTGACCCCATATCTATAGACATCGGGTGAGGTCAAATATTCAGCTTTGTCAGGTTTTAATGCCAAGTCTTAAGAAAGTTTTAGACTAACACCAATATTTGACCTCCCTCCAAGTTTTATCTTAAAACCCGCTTAAAACTGTCTTAAGAAAGTTTTAAAACCTTGGTATTAAAACTTCTCTAGATAAAACTTCGTTAATCCCAGCAGGAAGCTGAAGTTTTAAAAATTTAAATGGAAAATGAATTGGGTGAGGTTTTAGTCCCTAGGGACTAAAACCAGACTAAAACCTGTAGAGGTCAAATGTTTGGATTAAGGTTGCAGCTATGTTTGCTATTGCAGTTACAAGCCATAGCACTCCGAATAGCTGAAAACTTAAACAGTACACCTACCTGTACTATAGAGAGCCAATACAGAGACATCATTGACTTAATGAAGGCCAATAACAGATCCTATTAGGGGGCCTAATCTCAGGTTTTAACCAAGTTTTAGTCTGGGTTTTATCTAGGTTTTAACGAAGTTTTAATGAAGTCTTAATCTGAGGCAAGTTTTAGGAGTTCAGGTTAAAACCTACCAAGTGGGATAAAACTCCGATTATCTCAGTTTTAGCTTAGTCCAAATATTTGACCTCACCCATCGTCTCTCTACCTCCTTCTGCGTTTTCTACACCTACATTATACCAATTCCTAAACTTCCCACTTGCTTTTCCTGCTCTGCCCAACACTGTCGCATGTTGTCTTTCCCCTTCATCGTCAAGCCTGTACGACACATACTGTCCTGGCTTCAATCTCACTGCACCAACGTTCCTCACTATTCCTTCACCTGCACTTTGTCCAGACTCCCTGGTCATCACCTCTTGATTCTCTCCTGCCCTTTGTCCAGACTCTCTGGTCATCACCTCTTGGTTCTCATTTATCCTGTTATCCAAAACTCTTTCACCCAAATCCAGCTCACCCTGATTCCTATCACTAGAACTTCTTCCTTCTACTTCTTCACCTTCAGAATCATCACTTACTTCAATCTGATGCTCACCCGATCGACCAGTCTGTGTACTCTGACAATCTTCCTGCTGCAAAACCTGCCCTGTTTGACTATCTGTTTGGCTTCCATCCAGATTGTCCTGATTCTCCTCACTCTTTCTCAACCGACACACATGTACTCGCACTACCTGTCCACCATGGCGCACAAACACGATGACACCATCCTGTCCTATGACCCTTCCTGGTCCATTCCATTCCATCCTGTCTGGCCTCTTGTAGTACACACGGTCACCCAATTGGTATATTTCATACATGTTTGTCCTTGTCTGTTTCCTTAATGCTCGTCTTACCCTTTCTGAACACTCTGCCTGTGTGAATGCTCTCCTCGCCGTGTACATCGAAGCAATGTGTTCACCTATCACCCGGCTGTCAGTACTTCCCTCTAAAGCAGGCAACTTGTCGGTAATCACTGAAGGTAGGTTGGGATTCATTCCAAATACTAACTGACGTGCACTGAACCCATAACGTTGCTAAGACTGTTCTTCGCCATTAGCGCCCACTGAAGTGCCACTTCCCAGCTGCAATCTCTCTCTGCTTTTACTTTCGCTATTGTTTCTGAGAGGGTGAGATTGTGTCTTTCACAAATTCCATTACTCCATGCACTGTAAGCCGCTGTTGTCAGAATCTAAATTCCAAAGCTTTCTCCCATCTGTCTAAATTCTTCGTTCTCAAATTCTCCACCATTATCACTGAAAAGTTTCTTTGGAGATCCAAACACACCTATCCAATGTACAATGAACCTGTCTACAATTGTTGTGGCCATCTTCGAACGAAAAATTGCTCCTGCACTGTACCGAGTAAACATGTCAATCATGTGCAAGAACCAGACAGAAGCCTCTAGCTGATGCAAATCCACCGCCACAGTTTCATTAAATTCACTCGCCATAGGTAACCCATACTGCAGGTCTACTTGGAGTTTTCTTGAATCGACTGCAAATCTCACATTCCTTTACCACCTTCTCTAGCTCACGAAACAGTTCTACATCCTTCACACCTGCACTCGACAACAACTTTTTCAGTTGGTCCACCGAGGCATGCCCAAATTGCCGATGAACCTTCAACATCACCTTTCTGCAGTCCTTTTCATTCTTGGCTTCCATCACTAGCAATACCTGATGACGTGACATCATGTCCTCGTCGCTACATCTACCGAGGCTAATACACTAATGTCCAGTTGAAGTCTGTTCCAACCTCACTTTATTTCCAAACAAAACTGCTTCATCATTTGCTAGATCAAGAACAGCTCCAGCTCTTTTTAGAGACTCTTTACTCAAAAGCAAAAAGGAAGATCCACATGAACTATATCTGCACTTATAAAACATGTTTTGTCAGCAATTTCAGCTGAAAATGTCACATTCTTTTCTGCCACTACTTTAGCTCCATCTCCAAAACGATATGTCCTCCGACATGTGGTTTCAGTAATCTGTGACTTCTCTTTGTCAGTTAACATTTCCCCATAATCATCTAGCCATTTTTGATCACAAACTGTACGAGTACAAGCTGTGTCTACTACTGCAGCACCACACGCTTCCGTCATAAAAACTAAGTTTTGATCCTCTGTCTGTTTGGTATACAGGGTCACATGACATTCCTCCTCATCATCCTCTTCCACAACTACCACCTTAGCGCTCTCATCCTTATGTTCGCAGTCCTTTTAGTCCAGTAAAAATATGAAAAAAATCCCTTGACCCCAAACAAATTGCAATAGTTTGTTTTATGACTGGGACTTGTTCTATGGGTGTCAAGGAACATCCCACCCAAAATCCCCCAAAATCTGACGACGGGAAATTACGTAATCGGCATAAATCCAATATGGCCGCCAAAATACTTTTTGAGGTGGTGTATCTCCTTAACAGTTGCTTTTAGGGCCTATAAATGTATTACAAATGTATATAAATGTGATACCAAAGAATGGATTAAGCCCATCAAAAGCACTGGGNCACCCATAGAACAAGTTCCAGTCATAAAACAAACTATTGCAATTTGTTTGGGGTCAAACTTACATTTACTGGACTATTTGCCCAATGGAAAACAGAGCCACGTGGGTATACAAGGCCTTTAATTCACCTTTAACTGCCGCATTAAGCCATGTAAAAAATAGTGGGTTAGCATCCCCTCCCGCCACTGAAATCACCCCTCCTCAAAAAAATTATTTTCAACAAACTTTCAGAAAACCGCCAAACAGTAATAAAATCGTAGGCTGGGATGCTTAAATAAAACACACAACACAGTAGTTTTTATTTCAATTCATACCTATTACACTTGGAATTTCCCTCAGGTTGCCAGGCCCATGCTGGTTACCATGGTAACATGCATCTCAAACTCAAGAAAAAAAATTTAAAGAACTCCCGCCCTCCTCAGAAAATTGAGAGGCGGAGGATGCTAACCAACAGTTTTATTTACATGGCCTTACCCGGGAGCCAATCAGGACCATTGTTTCAAAGTTACCCACAATTCCGTTTTCGCACATAAACGGAAGTAACATCGAACATACCGGAAGTAACATCAAACATATAAATTCGTCTGCATCGCACATAAATATGTGCAATATTTTTTAAACGTTTAATAAAATCAAACATGAATATACTCATCAAGCATGTGTAAATAAGATAAGATAAAATGTATTAAAAGATTGCAAATGTATTTGGAATTGAACAAAAATATTCTCATTATCGAATACAAATATTTTGGTATTGCACAAACATTTTGAAATCAAATACAAATATTTTCAGTATTGAATAATGCAACGAATGGCTTAATAATGGCATAATAATATGTTTTCCACCACGATCTTCATAAATAACAAATCTAGTGTTATGTCTTGATTCTGAAATATTGTAAAATGTACAAGGTATTCCTGCATAAATAATTCTGATGCTTTCTACATTTTCTACTTCTTCATCTAATTGAATCGGTTTATCCCGACAGGTCGGCGCTGCGAGCGATTGTACCGAAACGACGTCATTGACGTTGTTTTCGGTGTTGACGTTGCGTCATGAAAAAATTTCCTGTACATTTTTCTACAGGAAGAATGACACAAATGACGTTGTCCTTATCGCTATCGGATCTCTTAATTTTAAGAAAAAAAGGAATGAGTTTAAAAGAAAATTTCATCTGCTACACGATGATGTAAGTTTTACAGCCATGCGACCAACACAAATGGTTTATTTTCACGCCAGAAATAAATGGAAATAACGTTAGAAAAAAGAGATTTCGGTCACATCGCTCGCAGGGCCACGTTGTGACGTTAGTGTGCGGGTTCCTCATTGTTAAGTCATTTGCTTCTTGATCAGGATAATCTTTTGAATCAATCAATAGAAGTTTTTCCTTCATTCGCTTTGCTTATTTAAAATTCAAGAATTACCGCGGCTTCGCGCTTCGCCGGATTACTCCATAGAAAGCGGCGGCGCAGCCGCAGTGGCACTTTTAGAAACCGACGGCACAGCCGCAGTCGCACTTTCAGAAATTTCACCTGTGTTAGTAACAGCTGTGGGTACTGTGTTCTCAACTTTTACCGGTTCCTTATGTTTAACGGGAATAAAAACTTTATACTTTCCCCATTTGCACCAAACTATTGCACCGCCAATAACTAAAACTGTTGGCAATAATAACCATGAGAAATTATTTTCCGCGGCTTCGCCGACTGCGTCGTAGCGCGAGGGTTTTGGGGGTTCGGCTTTGCCGCCGCTTTGCGGTTCCGGTTCACCTTCGGTGGCCCTTCGGGAATCGGTTTGGGGTTTGGCTTTGCCGTCGCTCTGCGATTCAGTTTTAGACTCAGATTCAATCTTGCCACTTAATAAATCCTGTTTTCTTTTTTTTAAACTCTTGTGATCTTTTTCCTAATTCTTTACTCCAAGCCACGGACCTGTATACTGACGGGATAGGCAACTCTGACGTCGCCAAGTGCACAACGCTACGTGATGACGTACGCCACCTGTGTTAGGATTGACTCGCGGCCGTCCGATCGACCGACTCGGAAATATACGAGCCCTGCACCAAAAAACGGTGACATCGTAAAAAGTAATTCGTTTCATACTTAAATCTAGGTATCATGACATTCAGTATTGATCTATCGAAACGATGCGGGCCAATTTACCGACATATTATCCATTCGTTTCTTGTTTACTTCAACTGAAATGGGCAGAATTTTCTCGAATGCATGCACAGCCGCCATCTTGAATTGGACGGTTTCATGAAGGCTGATCAGCGGCGGTCATTTTTAAGCGGCGATTAATCCATAACCTGTCAAATGCTCAACATAAAACCTCACGTCATAAAAGCCTGTTGCTTACTTTAACATTCAACGTCTTTTAAAAAGAAATTTATGCCTTCACAGTAGAGAAAATGTAGCGTGATAGGGGAATTAACACAGGTGGTCACATGACACGCCCGAGTTGCCTTATCCCGTCAGTATGCAGGTCCGTGTCCAAGCTAATTGTCTCTCTGATCTAGGTTTTTTTGGTGGTTTAACTGTAACAGTTTGAATTTAGCTTTGTTCAGCTCTGCTGTCACTTCGTGATTCGTGAATTGAGTTAGTTTCCTCGCTCAACTTTGTTGATGACATCATCGCTTCAGCACTCATTTATTTCAGGAATATTTGGTACATCCAGCTTCGCTGGCGGCTTCGCCGTTTCGCGGCTTTGCCGTTTCACGATTGGTGGTGTCACACAATTTCCAACAGTTATCAAACTTGTGGATGCAACAGCCATTAAAGACCCCATTTTCACAGTTAACATTTTCATCACTAAAAGGAAGAAACCCAGTAGTCTTGAACGTTAGTTGGGATGTTGATATTTTTGGTGGCTGGGAGGAGAATGTCGATGGTCGTCAGCTGCCCCTGCATTCAGAGAGACTTTAGTGAAAAGTCTCTCTGAATGCAGGACAGCTGACAGGGATCTGTGGTTATAAGTATTTATTAGCAAATGCAGATTTGCAGGGAAATGGAAGGGCTGGGGTGATATTCGTCCTGCAACTAAAAGTGTTCGGCAAAAAAAATAAACAGACGCGTAAAAAAATCGCCTATCGCAAGGCTCGAACCCGGCGCCCCGGATTCATAGCCGGACGCTCTACCGATGCGCCAGCCGGCCAAGGTAGTGACTGCTGAATAAATGTTTATAAATACATCCCAGCTACTCAACATATTTTTATGATAATAGAAATGACATCACAAATCAGAATAATCTTACAAAAATAGCATTTCACAACATCCACAGAGCAGGTCCCCAGCAACTCTGTCAGTATATCGCTACATAATGTACCCATCTACGTTCACAGCATCGCTACATAATGTACCCATCTACGTTCACAGCCACTAACAAGGTGAACCAACCGTACGGTATATTCCATCTGAACATTAGGCGCATTTCACCTATAAGTCCAATTCTATTGACTGACCCGTGACAAGTCTGTGGCTAGTTTCGCTGTTGGCCGCTACGCGGCGCGTTGGGCCCTTGCATCAAGTTGCTAGTTATGGTTTCCGATCTCAAGATCGGAAACCATATACATATAGTGTTTGGTCGTGGTGTCTGTCTGTCTGCGTGTCTGTCTGTCTGTCTGTGTGTCTGTCTGTCACACCTGTAACTTTGTTCCTGCAAGAGCTACAGACCTGGAAATGTGACCTACCCCCAGGTTTCATGACCTGAGCTACAAGATGGAATGAAAAAAGTCTCCGATACCTGGTTCATGGTGAAATTGACATATCAAAAGTTGAGATTTTGTCTGTCACACTTTTTTTTCTTGAATAACTTGTCTCCGACGCCAGGTAGAGCACTAGTAACAAGTTCCTTCCCTATGTTTACGGCCCTTGGCAAGATACTGGCATCAACAAATTTATTCTCCAGTGTCAGCATCATCATGATATTGATATATCAAATTTGATATTTTGACATATCGGGAGATCTGCCACAGTAAGCGACGTGAAACTGGTATCACAACATCATTGCTCATCCACGGATATTATTATGGTTCCCGATCACTAAGATCGGGAACCATATTGTTTTTGGTTATGGTGTCTGTGTGTGTGTCTGTGTGTGTGTGTGTGTGTGTGTGTCCGTCTGTCACGCCTTCATATCTTATCTCCTTCAACAGCTACAGCTCTGGTAACACATCCTACCCCTAGGTTTGTCAACCTGGGCAATCCAATGAGCTAATCATTTTCAATATCCGATGCCTCCATCATGATGTAATCAACATATCAGACTTGATATTTTGTCTGTCCCGCTTTTATCTGNTTGCTGATATCGTGGTGAGATTTGATATTCAAATTTGATAACATGACATAAGTCAGAATCTGGTGATGGTAGAGACCTAAAACCTTCACCTACACCTAGGTTATCAAGGATGAGCTTTCAGATTACGCAATGACCTTGAGAGTCAGAGGTCAAGGTCAAGGTCAAGCAGTTCTTAAGCGCAAATCTACTCGGAATTTCAGGGGAAAACTAATTAGAAGTCTGCATTAACCATCCCCTATTGGTTTAATCAAGGATTCCTGTTCCAGTTACGCAATACTTCTCAAGGTCAGAGGTCAAGGTCACAGATAACTAGCTCTAGAGTAGTAAACTTCATCGGAAACCATTGACATCGCTCCGATGTCCTTTTCTTGTTTAGAATAAGATTTGAGTATTATCTTACCAAAAGTATCATTAACTCTGGCTGCCATTGTGCTTATGTAAATCCTGTGAAATTTTATTAAGTCTTTTTCAAGCATGTTGTCAAGTTCTTGAAAAGTTAGTTGCTTCCCAATAAACTCTTTTGTAACTGTGTGACCTTGACCTTGACCTCTGACTTTAAAGGTCATTGCGTAATCTAAAAGGTCATCCTTGATAACCTGGGTGTAGGTGAAGGTTTTAGGCTTCCACCATCAGCAGGTTCTGACTTATCTCATGTTATCTGTGACGGTTGACTGTGACCTTGATCTCTGACTTTGAGAATTATTGCGTAACTGGAACAGACATTCTTGATTAAACCTATAGGAGATGGTTAATGCGGGGTTCTAATTAGTTTTTTCCTGAAATTCTGAGCAGATTTGCATTTTAGAACTGTTTGACCTTGACCTCTGACCTTCAAGGTCATTGCGTAATCTGAAAGGCCGTCCTTGATAACCTGGGTGTATGTGAAGGTTTTAGGCTTCCACCATCAGCAGGTTCTGACTTATCTTATGTTATCTGTGACGGTTGGACTGTGACCTTGACCTCTGACCTTGAGAATTATTGCATAACTGGAACAGGCATTCTTGATTAAACCTATACGAGATGGTTAATGCGGGCTTCTAATTAGTTTTTTCCTGAAATTCTGAGCAGATTTGCATTTTAGAACTGTTTGACCTTGACCTTGACCTCTGACCTTCAAGGTCATTGCGTAATCTGAAAGGTCATCCCTGATAACCTAGGTGTAGGTGAAGGTTTTAGGCTTCTACCATCACCAGGTTCTGACTTATCTCATGTTATCAAATTTGCATATCAAATCTCACCATGATATTTTGATATATTATCGATTACGCAATGACCCGGGTATCACAGACCTGAAATGATAAGCTCATCATGTTGACAGGATCAAGTTACCTGGGGTAGGTCAGGTTTCCTGGCTTGTCGCTGTTAAAGTAGCCAAGTTAGGGTGTGACAGACAATACGTGTTTATCATCTTCTTTTGACATATCGATTACGTAATGGCCCGGGTATCACAGACCTGAAATGATAAGCTCATCATGTTGACAGGGTCAAGTTACCTGGGGTAGGTCAGGTTTCCTGGGTTGTAGCTGTTAAATTAGCCAAGTTAGGGTGTGACAGACAATATATCATCTTTTGATATATCGGTTACGCAATGACCCGGGTATCACAGACCTGAAATGATAAGCTCATCATGTTGACAGGGTCACGTTATCTGGGGGTAGGTCAGGTTTCCAGGTTTGTAGTTGTTAAAGTAGCCAAGTTAAAGTGTGACAGACGCGGACAGAATGACTGACGGACAGACAGGCAGATACCACGACCAAAAACAATATGGTTTCCGATACTAGTATCGGCATCAAGGCATCAATCGCCAGCACTCAGCGGCAGCACGCCTTAACCACTAGGTCAAATCCCCATCTTCAAAAAATATGGTTCAATGCCCCATGTTAAACGAGGCGTCTCTGAAAACCCTGCGAGTGGTCCAATCTCCGAACCCAAACAGTTTTATGTTATACAAGGGAAGCCACGAACCCTCCGCAACTGGAAAACCAGTTGGTTTTTGGTTTTCCAGTTGCGGAGGGTTCGTGGCTCCCCTTCTGGTCTAGGCCTTTGTTTTTCCCTCCCCCCTTTTTGGCTCTATTCCTCCTCGCCCTATTCTTCTCATTGCTCAGTGATTTGCATTATCCATTCTGTTTTTTTCCTACAAATCTGGAAGTTGACTTCCTTTATATTCCTTTACTTTGTGTTGACCTTTGTGCATCTTTTCGCTTTGTGCTTGTTATGTATTTATTAATTTATAAACTTTCTTTCAGCCAAATGAAGCCCTGCGCCAGTTGCTTACACTCTGCTTACACTTGTAGTCAGGCTGAGCAACCCTGCAGTTATTCAACCCTTGTCTTTCAGCTGAATTAGTTTCTCCTTAATTGTCTAGCGGCCACCCGTGGGGCTTGGTCGCTATTCTTTCCTTAATTGCTTGTTTGTCCTGTCTACACAGGTTATGTAGTTCTACATTCGGGTTTCAGCTCAGTCTTTTCTAGAGTTACAGGTTATGTAGTTCTACATTCGGGTTTCAGCTCAGTCTTTTCTAGAGTTTCAGATTGTAAAGTTCCACTTGAAAAAGACCCCGGTTGGGGTCGAAAATTCGTGAATTCTGGAGATTGACTTCTTGTTTATTATCATTTTGTGTGTCAATTTTTGTGCTTTTCTGTACCTTGTTAAAATTGGCCCAGTAGTATTTGAAATATTCAAGGTATCAGGCGTAGATTTATTTGTATCCATGACTGTACGTCTCCCAGCCTAGTAAATCAAATTTACTTTAAACAAAATAAAAATCTCTAAACATTTTCTCTTTTCCTGCTACAGCTCTCTGAAAGATGATGATTCGAGTCGTTCGCCGTGTTTTCCACTTGCTTAGCGTTTTGATGATGGCGGCTGTCGTACTAGTTATCTGGAGGTGGAATCGCTACTGGAAACCATTCAATATTGGTAACACAACCGGTTATTCTTTTTGGGACAACATCGAGTATTCCAAAAAAGGGTTGAAAATGAATGCAGTCAACATCGGCGTGATGATCCGGTCGCAAAGACATCCGGCATTACAGAATATTCTGTCATTTGGAATGACCCCAGATGAGTATAAGTTAGCAATGGACACACTTCACATGTTTTTAACGCTGGCAAAGCGGGCTAACGTGGACGTCATGCTGTACGGCGGCACACTGCTTGGGAGCTGGCGGCATCATGGAATCATTCCATGGGATGACGACATCGATCTTTGGATTAACAGGTCAAGAAAAGAAGATTTAGTACAGATATTAAAATCGTCGAAACCTGAATATATACTATCAGATGAGTACCAAACCCGTTATAAATTCTATTCCAGATTTTCTACAAAGATTGATGGAGTCGCATATAAGTACCCTTTCATAGATATTCAATTTTATGAAGAAAGTGCAACTCATATCTGGGATACTGCAGATTCCTTCAAAGACATTAAGTTCAAGAAATCTGACATATTTCCTTTGCATAAGAGACCTTTTGAGGAACTTTCTATTCTTGCACCCAAGAATCCTCTAGCAGTGTTAAAAGTCGGATACGGAAGTGATCTAGGCTCCTGTCGGTCGTTGACCTGGGATCACAAAATTGAAGTGCGTCGAACTCCAGGTGAAGTCAGTTGTCGATTGCTTCAAAACATGGTCCCGTTTGTTCATCGATATGTGGTCAAAGGCAAAATGGTGGAGACACTGAAACTGAGTGGCAGAGTGCTGCATTCTGTTGTAGTGAACGAATCCACTGATTTCATCACTGACCCCTATGATGCTAGTTTGATTCGGCAGGTGAATGTTGGAAAGACAACCGGTTAAAGCAAATGGCTCGCAGGGTTTGTTGACAGTTGTTTGTTGACATGTCCTCAAATCAAGCGCCGTTTTGAGAAAAAGGCGGAAGAAGAAGAATTTTAGTCTAACGGGAAATGCATTAGACAGCCAAACTTCGGAGGCGTATTCTGCAAAATCTGCCGCTTCGAAATCAATGTGAATAGTACAAAATGTACATTTTGGCCAAATGAATTTGAAAATGTCATTAACCGATTTTAACAAATTTTTAATGGAAACTCGTCCCGAGGTGCACGTTCGCATATTTGCATAGGTTTTGCCTATGACTGGAGCGCGGCTTTGCCTGGAGACTAGGTTCACTCTCTATGGGAGGTACCACCAAAAATCAAAACAAACCCCGCGAGCCTTTCGCTTAAAGGCGGTGACAGACTGGCGCGTACGCGACGCGTCCTGCAGGCGTTCCGCCAATCAGATTCTTCGGTAGGCGTTTCGGTCCGTGTTACCGCCTCCCTGATTGGTTGAACGCTTTCCGACGCGTTGCTTACGCGCCAGTCTGTCACCGCCTTTCAAGTCCTTTCCAGACACCTAAGGCAAATCGCACTTGGCTAACCTTGTCAGTTTTGGTTAGTCTATTACTAACAGCTTGACCACAAACACAGCCAATAGGCAAGGTGACATGCATTATTCTCTATACCATTGGACTCGCCTGTTAAAGTATTGTGCAATAGCATAGCTCGTCAAAATAGTGAACAGGGTCATGTAATATTGCAGAGTTCAACTTAGTACCATTTGCCGTGGGTATATGGAAAGGACTATATTCTTTTTCGGACTACATCGAGAATTCCAAAAAGGGTTGAAAATGAACGCAATCAATATTGGCGTGATGGTCCATTCGCGAAGACATCAGCCAATATATAATATTTAGTAGGGGAGCCAAAGGCCAGAATTGTGCAACATAAGGGTTGGAGGTTGCACAAAAAGGTATACAGGATAAAAGGTATGCTGTTAACATTTTTTGGTAGGTATACCTATTCTACATACGAATTAGGAGGACTGCTCGGTCATCTCTCTTGCGAACTCCTGTTATGGACGGTTTTGAAGTTTACTGACTTTATCATTGGACTACAGGGGCAGGGGGGCCAAAGTACAGCTAACTTCTGAACGGCTGGATTTAGACTTTATAAATGTATTACTAACAGATAGAAACATGGGGACCGTGATTCAAATAAGCATGGTCTTAAATATTTTCAGACGTTACATAATAAGAAATTGCAGTTTTAATGTCAAATTACACAACAAATTCAGTGCTTTTGCTGAAAAAAAGCCAGGGGAGCAACTAATTGCTCTTGTAACCCTCACCTTTTTTCTCTAGGAGAGCAATTTATATTGGCCCTGTCCTGAACCGTAAGAAGAGCACTTGGCTCTCCTAAAGTCTAGCGTACACCGGCCTTGCGACTGGAAGCAACTACCGGCAACATTTTATTGGCGTTTCCAGCAACAGTTGGCGACTACCTGGATCCGATGCACAAACAGGCCGATGTACGCGCACCGGCAACGCCATTAGGGAGTTTTCGCAAAGCCCCCGAAACGGCAACGCGAATACCAAACCCACTGTTTGATGCCACTAAGAGATACCACCGAACAAAAGGATAGACGTTCGCGTTGGCGTTTCGGGGGCTTTGCCATGTTTGCGAAAACTCAATATTGCCGACCGTTGCCGCGTTTGTGGAGCACACCTGGTCACGTGAATGTTTATGGCATGACTCCCGAGTGGTCCGATCGGAAGACATCGACATTTTCCGTGTAACATTCAGCAGCATTGCCTGTCCGATGTGCGCGCTACAGATTGAAGACTGGATTGTACCACTTGTTGCCGCAATGACCTGTCGTAACCGAGTGCGCGGAACGCCTATCGATTGCGACTGTTTCGTTCAATTGCTTCCAGTCACAAGGTCGATGTAAGCTTAGCTTAAAAACATTTAGGACAAGGTTCTACATCCATTCGGAGGAATACGGCATCCTGTCGTCTTGTGNCAAGCTCAATGCCTGGCAAAGCTTTTGCCAAAAGTTCCTCTTACTGTGACCCACCAACTTTACACTGATGCATCCTTGATCTTCCTCATGAGATGATGAAGATCTATATTGCTGTATCAAATCCATGTTTTATTCAGACTTTAAGATGCAAAACATCAAAGTTGCATAATATCAAAGTTGCATAATTTGTTCATTTCTAGGATTTCGCAATCTCTACCTGACAGACATTCCAATATCGATTGCTAACCTTGGATGCAGGTTTTAAAATGGAGCAATTTTCAAACTCGGTGAATTTAAACAGTAAATGTCACCCAGCCTTGTTCTGGGAGATGTTTAGGTTCTGTCCTGTGTGACATTTATGCAGATGTCAGATCAACCTTGCGATGGCACAGAACAGGCGCATATACTGACCTTTCTGGACCACTTTGCGTCTGAGGCACGACAGCGTGTAAAAAATCGGTCACTGATGTGGTGTGACATGACTGCAGTTGCGTCTAAGTTATGACGACCGCGAATAGTCGCCAATCAAAAAGATCACGAATTGCAAGAGTTGAACCTATTCAACTTCTGTGTCATCCCGACAGGCGTAATCCATTCACAGGTGACCTGAACACAGTTACGACTCCCTACTCACTGTGCTGCTTGTTCCATGATGATTGTCCACATTGTCCTCTTTGTGACCTGACCATGGCTGCGACACCTGATGCCGACTCTTCTGTCGCAGTGCAAGCAATCGTATAGTGTGACCTGACATCCAGCTTATGGTTGCCCAGGATGGCATTCACCCGTTTGGGCCCAAGTTTCGGTCCGATCTTTTTGCCGGCTTGGCCACCAAGGTACCTCTTACATGTACGTACGTACAATCCTCCACTGCTCTGTACGTACCTCGATTCTATGAACTCCCGGATATTACAATCCCAACGTCTTGCTCCCAGAATTTCATTACATGTACCGGTATGTAATTTGGGAGCAATTCCTCCCCTTGAACAATTGTGCTGTGCACACTACAAACCAAAATCATGATTTGGTTTGATTTGTGTACAATACAAACCAAAATATCCAAGGTTGGGTTTGATAAGTGTACAATACAAACCAAATTATCCATGTTCGGGTTTGATTTATGCATGTTTGAGCCTTTAATCAGGCAAATATTCAATGAAGTTGGTCCTGTTTATGAAGTGTATGCCTTAGGCCTACATCATGCCCCCACGGACGAATCCTTGCTGTTTCGAACTCTTCGTTAGTACGAACGTAACCCTTGGTCCCTGAAGGGATCGTAATAGCGAGAGAGGACTGTATATGCCAAAATTTGGCCCTTTCTGGCATCAAATATGTGACCGCCACTAGCAAAAGCAGACGCTTATGGTTAACAGTCTTAACTGAAATGACTGAAATGGACATCTCTGTGGGTTTTCAATAGTGATGCACAGCACTGGTAATAGGTTAATAATAGAAAGTGACAACCAATAATGATCTCTCTGCAACAAGCATCTGCCTTGCTGATGAAGATCAGATCTGGCCACCAGAAAAATTGACAGACTTTGTGTCCTACATTGAAGTGAATACTCATGATACTACTTATAAGTCATTGTCCAGTAAAATCATTTACTTGTATTCTCTCTTTCAGCTACCACTACCAGTAGTGCAGACTTGAATGAACAGTCAGACAAATCAGGTATGTTGTAGTTCTAAACATGATGTAGTTGTAAGATGAATATCCACATTTGGGTGTGTGTCCTGATTGAGAAGTGTCTAGGACTTAATGTACCGGTATTCTATTAATTAATTTTTATACTGGTATCATGGACTGAAGTCAGCTTGTGATATTTCTTGATGTGGCTTCCAGTGGAAACTTGATTAATCAATAATTTCCCATGCATGTGAGTTGGCTGTTGTGGCGAGTTGAATAAAAATAGTTGTCGCAGTTGATTGTGTGTCCCCATTTGAAAGTGTGTTGTGAGGGTGCTACTGAAACCATACATCTTCCTGAAGAATCAGTCATTTTGTCTTTTGCTTTCCAGGTTTTGACAATGATAGCATGCCAGACCAGCGAACTGAGAAATTTGGTGAGTTTTTACAACCTACAAGCAGTTTGAGATGTGACTGTCCACAGTTAGTGGTGTGTCCTCATTTCAAAGTGTGTAGTCATCTTGATGCAGCTGAATAGACCAGTCCTCTGCCAAGTATTATCGTCCCCAGTTTGTTGTGTGTCCCCAATAGGAATGGTAGTCAAGACAGTAGTTATCAGGATGCAGCTGAAACCATGTGNAGTACCTTGGCAAGAACGCTATTGATTTCTGGCTTCATCAGATATTTAGAAAGTGCTATTTTGATGAGTTTGTTGGGTTTTCCCCGTGGACAAAATTAGAACATAGGCCTACCGCGATCCTTGTGTTTATCTTAGCACTCTACTGGCATGTGCTCATGTGACACTGGCTGACCCACTTTTGGCAGACGGATGACAGCAGTCTGCATCTATCCATCACATCCAATAGTAAACATAGGACATGAAAAGTATTAATGATTTCTGAGGCAGTGTTTAATTGGTTCTGGTACTGACTATTTTTTTCGGGAGGGGGGGGCAAAGTTTTGGTTCATTGCAAGTTGATTACAGCCGTAATCTGTTTATGAGTATCAAGGGGAGTCGTAAACTGGGGGAAAATATCACCACAGCTCTGCTTGGTTAAAGTAGCACTCAGCCTTCTATCTAAACCTGCTACCTTACACTCCACTCCCTTTGTGCTACTGGGTAAGTCAATTCTAGTTATCATTATTGTTCATGTGTCTTCCAGTCAAATCACTCATTCGATGTAATTTCTCTTTCAGGTACCGAGGTTGACAAGCATGCCGACAAACCAGGTTGGTTTTTACACTCTTCAAGTTGCTGATGGTTTGCTGAGAATGAACTGTCCAGTTGGCATTTGGGTGTGTGTCCTGATTGGGAAGTGTTTAGTGTCCAGTAAAATCATTGCTGTTCTCTCTTTCAGGTACCACTGCCAGCAGCCGTGATGACGTGATTAATCAGCAGTCAGACAAGCCAGGTATGTTTTGCAGTTCTAAACATGCTGCAGTTGTAAGATGAATGTCCACATTTCGGTGTGTGTCCTGATTGGGAAGTGTTTAGTGTCCAGTAAAATCATATATTGCTGTTCTCTCATGCAGGTACCACTGCCAGCAGCCGTGATGACTTGATTAATCAGCAGTCAGACAAGCGAGGTATGTTTTGTAGTTCTAAACATGCTGCAGTTGTAAGATGAATGTCCACATTTCGGTGTGTGTCCTGATTGGGAAGTGTTTAGTGTCCAGTAAAATCATATATTGCTGTTCTCTCTTTCAGGTACCACTGCCAGCAGCCGTGGTGACTTAATTAATCAGCAGTCAGACAAGCCAGGTATGTTTTGTAGTTCTAAACATGCTGCAGTTGTAAGATGAATCTCCACATTTGGGTTTGTGTCCTGATTGGGAAGTGTCTAGGACTTAATGTATTCTATTAATTAATTTTTATACTGGTATCATGGACTATAATCAGCTTGTGATATTTCTTGATGTGGCCTCCAGTGGAAACTTGATTAGTCAATAATTTACCATGCATATACATATACGTTGAATGTAGGGGCAAGTTGAATAAAAGTGGCTGTCACAGTTGATTGTGTGTCCCCATTTGAAAGTGTGTTGTGAGGGTGCTACTGAAACCTTACATCTTCCTGAAAAATCAGTCGTTTTGTCTTTTGTTTTTAGATTTTGACAATGATAGCATGCTGAACCAGCAAACTGAGAAATTTGGTGAGTTTTATAACCTTCAAGCAGTTTGAGATGTGACTGTCCACAGTTGGTGGTGTGTCCTCATTTCAAAGTTTGTAGTCGTGTTGATGCAGCTGAGTAGATCAGTCCTCTGCTAAGTGTTACCATCCCCAGTTTGATGTGTGTCAAGACTGTAGTTATCAGGATGCAGCTGAAACCACGAGTCCTCTGCTATGTATTGCCTCCCACAGTTGGATTTGTGTGCTCAATAGGAATGTTTTGTAATAACTACATGTAATAATTAATGATAATTATTATATAATAATAATAATATACACAATAATAATAATAATATATAATAATAATAGTAATAATAATATATAACAATGATAATAATAATAGTAATATAATAATAATAATATAATAATAATCATAAAAAATAATAAATAATAATAATAATTATTATTGTATAATAATTATTATATAATAATAATTTTGTAATAATTATTAACTTTTATCATTACTCGCAGTCTCATGTGTCTTCCAGTCAAATCACTCATTCGATGTAATTTCTCTTTCAGGTACCGAGATTAGCAAGCATGCCGACAAATCAGGTTGGTTTTGTATACTCCTAATGTTCCTGATGGCTTGCTGAGAACAAACTGTCCAGTTACCTTTGTGTCCTACAATTGAAGTTAATACCCATGATACTACTTGTAAGTCATATAGTCCAGTAAATTCATTGACTTGTATTCTCTCTTTCAGCCACCACTACCAGTAGTGCAGACTTCGTTAATCAGCCAGGTATGTTTTGCAGTTCTAAACAGGCTGCAGTTGCGAGATGAATGTCCACAGTTGAGTGTGTGTCCTGATTGGGAAGTGTCTAGTACTTTGTGTATCTATTCACTAATTTTCATGGACTAAAATTTGATCAGCTTGTTGTATTTCTCGAAGTGGTTTCAAGTGCTAACTAGATTAATGAATCAACAGTCAACCATGGATGTACACAGTAAATTGGGATCGTGCCAGGTTTGATAAGGCATGGCTGTCGCAGTTGATTGTGTGTCGCCAGTTGAAAGTGTACTAGCGCACAAGTGATTCATGCTTGATGATTTCTTTTTTCAGAAAACATTGATGCCTTACATGTGTTGGGAGAGGATCCAGCATGTGTTGGTGAACAGTATGAGCTGCGTACAAAGACAATGGTATGTTATCGTGATGATCATTCAACTGCTGCTGAGACTAGTGGTACAGAATATAAACCATCTCGAAGTAGTTCTTCCAGTGAATCAGGTGAAGGGAATCCACTTTTGGATTTTGATGCCTCTCCGTCTTCATCTGGTACCATTTCCTTCGAAAAAAATGAAAGCATTGTTTACGATTCTGAAAGTTCAGTAGTTTATGAGGATCTTAGTCTTGGAAAAGTGTATGCGAGCTTACCTGCTCTTCAGGTTCCTGGAGCCACACAGCAGAGCTCAGCACCAGACAACAACACCAGGAGTGCCCCAACCTTCGATGCAGAATATGTGGAACCAGACAGTTCAACCAATAAAATCAAGGTGATGCAAACGTCAAACGAGATGAACATGAGGAAATATGACAAATTTCATTATTGCATATACTGCTATGAACCCAAAGCAAAGATAGCAAGACATCTCCGGGACAGGCATAAAGACGAAGCTGAAGTGGTGAAATACATGTCTGAAACTGACAAAAAATCCCAAAAGAATCTACTGCTGAAATTACGAAATATGGGTGATCACATTCACAATGTCACTGTCATTCGCGAGAATGAGGGAATCCTAATGGTAGCCTACAGACCATCAGACTCGACGTCATGGGATCACTACCTACCATGTCAGTTTTGTTATGGATATTACTCAAAACGGGAGCTATGGAAACACGTTGACAGGTGTCCACTTGCACCAGATGATAAGAAGCGTTGTACACGCCATGTTGAAGCTGGACGGTTGCTATTGCCATCAGCGCCTGGTGTCTCTATGGGACTCAACAAGGTCGTTGCTACGATGAAAGCAGACACAGTCGCAAGAGTAGTAAAAGGCGACAGGCTCATCTTGAAGTTAGGAGAGAAGCTCTTCCTCAAACATGGGCATGATAGCGAACAGTATGCGTACATCAGAAACACATTGCGAGAGGTTGGACGACTGCTGATCAATCTCCGAGAGTTGAATAGCTGCCCCTCTGCAGAGCTGTCGGATTTTATTGATCCTGTCAACTTCCGAAAGGTTATTAGTTCGGCCAAGGCAATTGCAGGCTTTTGTCCTGAAACGCACATTATGAAGACGCCATCACTGGCGCTGAAAATTGGCCACTCAGTTAAAAAATGTGCCAAAATAATCAAAGGGAATGCCCTTGAAATGGGAAATGAAATTGTTATGAAGAAAGCAGTAGCGTTCATTGAGCTGTGCGAGATGCAATGGACTGATGAAGTGTCGACGCATGCATTGCGATCCCTAACTGAATTAAAAAGGAACAAGGTGAAACTCATCCCCCTCACCAATGACTGTGTATTGATGACCAAGTATGTCAAGTCAGTTGCTGAAGATGCACTGCAGAAGCTGACAGCAAAGCCTGATGATTTAAGTGCCTGGTCTGAACTTAATCAGTCAACACTGACTCGTCTGGTCCTGTTCAACAGACGTCGGCAAGGAGAAGTGTCGAAAATGAGGCTATCTGACTTTGAGGGAAAGCACACTGCTCAGCAAGGTGATGTGACACAGTCACTTTCTCCTTTGGAGAAAAAACTAGGTGAAGCATTGCACAGGATAGAGGTCATTGGCAAACGAGGCAGAGTAGTGCCTGTTCTACTTACATCTGAGATGAAGACCTGTGTTGACAAACTTGTCGAAACAAGGGAAGCAGTTGGAGTAAACCCATTGAACAAGTATATCTTTGCTTGTGCTCATTACAATTCCCTGGGACACATTAGGGGTTGTGATGTTTTAAGGAGCGCCAGTGAACTTTGTGGGGCTGCTCATCCTGAACTAATCAGATCAACCAAACTCAGGAAACAAATTGCGACCTTATCACAGATCCTCAACCTTAAAAATCATGAACTGGACATGCTGGCAACATTTCTTGGACATGATATTAGAGTCCACCGTGAGTTTTATCGCTTGCCTGAGGAGACCCTTCAAGTTGCAAAGGTATCCAAGATTCTACTTGCCATGGAGGATGGGACGCTGGTGAAACAAAAAGGATTGTCACTTGATGAGATCACTGTTGACATTGAGGAAGGTACATGTATGTTGCATTACACTTTTACAGGGCAAAAAATGGTTGGTCAGCAACATTTCTTTCATTTTGGGTGATAGAACATCCATGTACTCAGCAACTCTGTGAATGTAATGTGCGTGTATTTTAAGATTTTCTCCTTTCTGTTTAGTTATACACGGCTTGTCTTATATTTCAGAAATCCCTCTAGAAGCAGAAGAAAGTGAAGAAGAAATCGAAAGTGAATGTGAAGACATGAACGAGATCATAGGCAGTTCAGATGATACAGAGGTACCCAGTGAGTATTGAGTGATAAAATTATTGGTTTGCATGTTCATTTGCATCGGTTGAACCCATTTTAGATGCCCTTGATTGGGCTGAATTTGGAAAATGATGATAAAATTGTGCCAATAGACAAATATCGTGAGTTGGGTAGGCTACTTAATATGTTCTTTTCCTCTTTCACAGTGGTTACAGAGAAAGACAAATGCAAACAGAAAAGAAAATTAGACTCAGGGAAAAGACAGCAGAGGAAAAGAGGCAAGTTTCATTTAGTATACATGCAGCTATATTTCCAGTAAATTGCATGTGATTGGTGCTACAATTTTCTTCAATAGTCCACACAGTGCTTTTTTCATTTAAGTGTCATTTATATTGCAGATGTAGAAGTTTCAAGTTCAGATGAAGACATCCCTCTGGCAAAGAAAAAGGCAAAGAAAACAGGTATGCGTTATACACTAATATTCTGCAGAAGAGTTAGCATTATTTACTGTGGAATGCTCTACAGATAATGTGTAATCAGGTATTGTGCATTGGCGGGTCATCCCACATGTCTCTCTTGCCCAGTGGTAGAGAGCATTGGACATAGAACCTGAACATCCACAGTTTGAATCGGGCATTGGCACTTCGTTTTGTTTACAACTGTCATGTGCTGCACTTCATCTTGTAACAGTGGTGAATGGACCTGTGGTGAATATGTGACCCACTGTGGCTAAACAGGTCACATATGTCGCACAATTCAGTTGTCCAACAAGCTTCCTCTGTAGCCAGAGTAAGTCATATAGAGATGTTTCCTTGAACCTTGGACTGTGATAGCCTACATTGGTGGCATGTTACGTGTCTTAGCATGTCCATGATTGTTTTAGTTCAACTTGTGAACTGTTACGGTGGTGCAATGTCCATCATCCATGAGCAGGGCACGTTTTGTAACCACTGGTGCTATTGATCTGGAACTTGACACTTTGTATTGTTTACCCCAAGGTCAGATGATCTATGACACAAAGTTTTGGTACGATTCTATTCTTTGCTTGGCCACAAGGTGGCCAAAACACAAAGTGCAATAACTCATGAACTGGATCATCACCAAATTTTTATCATACATCAAGTATCTCAGCCATTTACAAGATCTTTAGGTTTTTCACAACATCCGCTGAAAGAGTCGCGCCGAGCCCGTCCTGAGAGAGTGTAGGCCTACCAGCTGTCACAATGGATGGCGCCAGGACAAGGACCAAACTGTGAGCCAGCAGGAATGTCACACGGATGGTATTCACCAACTAACAGATACCCTATCATCATACCTACATGATGCCCGAAAGAAAAATCGAATGCTATTCATGGCGATGCGGTTTTAATATGCAATACAGGCCACGGTATATAATTTGCGGGGTCTGGCTGTCTACCTTCCGACAAAACTCTCGTTCATGCCTGTGTGAACGGAGAAAAGCTCCCCTTGGAATCAAAGTCCAGGAGCTCTTGTCCTGGTGGATTATTGTGAATGATTACGTCACTACCCTTAATCATAACCGTTAACAATGCATAGGTAAGGTTTAGGAATTCCATTCTTGGGACTTTCCCCGCTCCGGTTATGCTTGAACGTGGAGTGAAATTGATGCCTGGCGTGGCTTCAACGTCGAGGGTCACAGCGACATCTGTGACATCGGATCAACATCTCAATCCAGGCACGTCAGAGCAGAGGGCGAATCATTCTTGATGTCGGTAAAACCTTACTCCAACAGTTAATTACCGTTTCAGGGACGAGCTAGGACCAGGAATATGCCACTCAAGTCGTCCGAATAGGATGTTCTCTCTTGCTCTATGTTTCGTTCATCAAAGTAGCAAAAGCATCGCATTGGCACAAAGCTGATGGCACAGGCTGAAATATCAGCTACATGAAGGTGCGCCACCTAGCGGTTAACGCGGGAATCTCATGACTAAGGTGAACTGGTGCAAATGTTTCGCACCTTCGTTGAAAAGGGATAGGAAATGATTATCATACTTAGAAACCACTTGAAATAATTGAAATGTTTTGGAGTTGGCCCAAAGTTATGATAATAACACCATCAGGCTTTCTGAGAGTGAAAAATGTGTAACGTTGTGTGTGTGCTACGTGCTGTCACACAATTTACGGAAACACATTTGACAACGACGGTTTCAACATTGATGTCCATTTTAGTAATTGGACAAATAACTAATCCAACTTTTTGGTTACTCTTGAAGAGTAACCACCAAGAATTTTTCATTTTGAGGTATTCCGATTTTATCTAGCAGTGACCTATTTAGACTAGTTCCCTGCCGTCTAGTAGAGCTCCCTCATACATATAGGCAATCGTTTCAAGGGGAGGGGACCAGTTTGTGACGTGTTATAACAGGTCGAAGACGATGAGCAACAGACCGTCGTCAAGAATGACATCCTGTCCACTTCGTCCTCCATCTTCCAAGATGAACAAACTCATGTACAAATATTTAGATAACAAGGGTGGATTAAATTTTCATGTTCCAATCATGGGCGAACAGTTAAATAATTAAAAACAAACGGTCACGAACTATATTTGGTAATTGGTGTTCCTTGAGCCGATTGTGTGCTGTACTAATGCCATTCAGGACACACTGATCAGAAACAATTAGTGGTTGTTTAGTACTATATCAAACCTATATATGATAGATTATTACCTGGCAGATTGAACCCAGTGACCGGGCTGAGACAATACCCAGCCTTGCGTGTGACGGTCAGGACAGACCGAGTTACAGGATTCACAGCAAATGATCTAATCGCTGTTTCCAGAGTTTGTTTTTAATGCGTGAAAATCTGTATTGCTGCGATGTAAATTATTTAAGGCTATTCAGCAACGGGTTCCAAAGGAAACACGAGATTCTCGTGTGGTCAGTCACGCAAGTTCTCTCATCGAAGCCTTGGGCATATCCCAAGGACTTGGCGTGCTGGCCATTGCTGTGTGGACTTAGAAACCTTCTCTTAGACCACCTGTCCAATAGGAATCCTGGAAGAAAAGTGAAAAGAATGCGACTTCATGCACCTCAAGATGCGGAAAATGGGTAGACCCATTTCTCTTTACAGGGAGGCATTCCTGTAAGGGTCGCAGTAAGTTACAAACGGGAATCATCGCTTAACGAACCGAGATTCGGCGATCACTTCCTTGGATGGGAGCCCAGATATTACACTTGTCCTTGACTGGAGCCGACCTAAAGTGGCGTATTAGCACTCTTAGAGAGTTATAACCGTCAACGGTGTTATGAGGAGGGGCAGAGGGTTCGAGAACCATTGTACCAAAGGAATGTGGAGGTCAGGAAGAAGACAACATGTTTATGACTTCGGTCTTTGCACCAAATCTGGCCAAAGGAACGTGAATCACGTTACCATACGTAAGTCTTGCTCAAGTCCAATTTATCGAACCAATAAATTGGATTTGACATTGGACATGATGGAAGAGTGGCCGCCCTCATACTCAAAATCAACCACAATCTGGTCGTTTAAAGCTCGATTCCCATTGGATAATCCAGGATTCGAGAACAATATGAACTTGATCCGTCACAAAGTAAACAATAGTGTGAAAAGCAAACAGCGAATTTGATAGGTAATCGAGTTTGCCGATACATTGTATACATGTATCACAACAGATGTACAGCTTTGACGAATTGTGATCCTCTGAGGGTGTTTTGCACTCGGTGACCTGATGCAATCGTTTATGTGGCGTTTGGCCAACAACTTCAGGATACGCGAGTCATTTCGGGGAACCAATCAAGAACGCTGACAGGTTTTCGATTCGATAGTGAGTATCAACAACTGAAGAAGCATGCTGTACTCTGTGCAATAACCCGACGATCAGCCGCAGTACGAAAGTGGCAAAGATGGAAAATGTGGTTGATGGAAGATAATGAGAATGCGTTTGCATGATTCGCCAACAAGACAAATTGCCCCAAAGCCTTTGCTTATGGACTCACAAAACAAGCTCCCTGGGCCGTATTCTAGAAGCTTCCTCAAGTCTAAGGTTTACCTTTAGCTATTGTTTGCAAGGCATAATACAAAAGCTTAAAGTGGACCTTACAGTTAAGGAGGCTTCTAGAATACGGTCCCCTGTTTTGGCAAGTTGAGGAGAGCTCCTGGACTTGAATGGCCCGGGTTGTCCGGTGATCAAACATCTGCACGCCTTGGTATCCGGCCATAGAAACCAACGGTTGAGTAGATGTTGGGGTGTTCGCCACATTTCTGCCTCAACATCTCGCGGTGTTGCGTGGTCAATGACCACTAAACTACCTCAGTCGTTGAGGAAGCTTTGTAACGTTAACATCGATCTGTCACCAAAAAATCGCGTCATTTTATGTTGCGGAAATGGTAATTGACGGCCTAACTTGACCCATTGTGCTGAACGTGTTACCTCGTAAAGGTTTGACACTCTCAAGTAACGTAATGGTTCAGTAATGCCTGGCATTTCGTCCCACCGTTCACCACCTACAGCTACAACATGCAATTTCGAAATGTCTCGGTGTTAACAGTAAAATATTGTCATCGGCTATTAGCCTGTCACACGTCAGTCATTCTCAGAGGGACAAAGCTTGAAGCTGATGGGGAGTGACGGAAGAAGAAAGAAGACATTGTCCAAGACTGACAGAGCTCTATCTCAGAGCTGTTATTTGTGTGTTGTTGTTTATTTACCACTATTATCAAGCGGGTAATTAGTTTCCCTCCCTGTCCACCAACTGCCGCCGGCGCCATTATGCCCGAGGCTGACTTTCCCCGCGGCTAGGCACGGCAGTATTGTCCCCGGCGGTCCAGCGTCCCCGTTCCCTACAGGGGGCCAGCAGCGTTTTACGCGTATAACAATACGCATATTCATCCAGGAGCCATTTTGCGTTATCACGAGATCAGAATTTGCGAAATCCAAACAAGAGAATTTAATGGGTTTGCCAGGTTTTCCGGTACACCCACCAACGAAATCGTCAGACCTGCACGCAATATAGACATATAAACCATCATCGAAACATCTGACAGCATTCTGTCAACGTTCACCAGTCGACGGAAGACAATATGGCAGACAGAGTCCCAACAATGTTTTGGTAGATGAGGAGACGAGAAAAAGAACTTAGGATAGTATGAATGCTGAAGAGGTGCGTGGAATGCACAGTCAGTCAAGTCAGCAAACCTTCCTGGATTTTCAAGGATTGGATCATATCATGGCTTTGACGTCTACGCAGCCACAACGAGCCCACCGTTTATGTACCCAAGTGGGCAAAGGTGAATCTGACGTTACACTGACGGGCCGGGAAGCCTTGTAATCAAAGCAAAACAGGCGCTACACTGTTGGCCGAGCGATGGAAGTTTCTCTCAGAGCCTAGTTTCACGAAATCCCGACAGAGAGCAGAACCGTATTAAGAACAGAATGTGGGAAATGTCGATGTAGTACATGTATAGATATGACGGATCTGACAAGATAACCAACTCAATGAAATTATTGCCAACAACCATCCATCGTGATGTCGAACCAAAGGAAAAGAGAGAGACGAACTGGGAAAGTTTCCGTGAGGTAACTGTCCCGATTGTTTGCGACTCCTGAAGAACTGAAGGGAAGTGTTGAACAAGCAATGACCAGAGCGATTGGCACGCCATCTGTAGAGTATTTGCTGAACTGAAAGAGCTGGTGACCGGAATGAAGGAACAAAAAGCGAGAGGATTTTGAGAACAGTTTCCTTGACATATCCAGCTCCTGAGATCCAGGTTGGGTCATCCGGCAGAAAATACCACTTGCTTAGGGCAGTGCTGAAGGTGTCCAACAATATCCCGTGAGATCATCAGAGTTGGACCGTCAAGAATTTGACGCTAAGGGCGGCAATGAAAGTTTCCGTGAGGTAACTGTCCCGATTGTTTGTGACTCCTGAAGAATTGAAGGGAAGTGTTGAACAAGCAATGACCAGGGGTGGCCGCATAAACTCCGCTAGCGGTAGCGGAGCCCATCTGCCGAGAGTGCTGTACATTTTTCCATGCATTTTAACACCGATAGGCTGTTGAAGCACTAGCGGAGTTTCTATGCGGCCGGCCCAGAGCGATTGGCACGCCATCTGAAGAGTATTTGCCAAACTGATAGAGCTGGTGAAAGGAATGAAGGAACAAAAAGCGAGAGGAAACCATAGCTAGTTTAGATTATGTTCAACAACAGGAACAGATGTGTTCTGCACTTTGGTCTAAGCCATGGGCCCATAAAACTTTCTAGGTTCAGTTACTTGCTATAGTTCCCTGTTTGCACATACTCAACCAACAACTAATTAAAATACCAAGGTTTCATGGATTTGGGCCCTCCTTTCTCGCTGTAGACACTTGGTGTACTGGCATAGAAATTCCCAGAACTCGACTGAATACCAGTAGGCCTACCGGTATGTGAAAAGTGCTTCTTCTAAGAGTCAGAAGTTCTGCTAAAATAGGCACATTTCTACACGTACATCTACTCAGCTAAAGCAGTAATGACTAAATCTATGTTTCTATAATTTTCAAAGTTTATTTTGGCAAAATACAGAATTGGAAGATTCTTTCCATAACACCTGTATCTGAATCAAGGTAGCTGATCAAACAGACGTTCTAAAAAGAGGTGATGACAAAGCTAGGTAATTTTCAGCCCGGGATTTTCAGTAACCCAGGCAACCTCATTTTCAAGGAAAGTGATGAAAGCATCCTGATAGCTAAGGTGGATGGATTTGCCTGACTGTTATGGAGTTATGTACATGCAGCACGTAAAGTGTGTTCAGGTTATTGAGAAAACAATAAACATTTGACGAATTACCTTCATTTGTTATCTTCGTTCTAGTTATAAGTCAGGACTCTGGGAATACTTTCTTAAACTTTCTAGCCAGGTGAAACATTTTGCTGTTTCACCTGGTTCAGGTTGGAAAGTTTAAGAAAGTACCGGTATTCTTTATGTTTCTTCAAGTTTAAAAACATGAGGAAATACAAATTGATGGAGACCTTTTTTCTTTGCGAACTGTACCTAGGCAATTTGAAACAACTCTTATACACAAGATACACTGTACGCCTCGTCTGAGCTGGTTCCATGCATACCAGGAGTTATTGCTGAGGACAAAGTACAGTGGGATCTAGTTTTGTGGAGAGCTCTTTTAATGTAGCCTTTTTATCTTCTGGTTGGAAGGGAATAGGCCAGGAAAATTCGCTACACCCCTCTATTTATGTCCCCAGTAAGACGTAAAATAGTGAAACTGGGGACATGTAAGTGACAAACATTTCATCCCCGATTGACAGGTACAATACGGGTGGTGTGTTAAACGTGTGTATGGAACGTCCACGGTTACTTGATGTAGAACGGGTTGACCAAAATTGCTCAAAGCAAAAATCTGAGTTGACAGACCTGTTTCAGATGGCGCCACTACCAACACTGTAAAATGGTTTT
>NMRB01000116.1:581108-596189 GCA_002633025.1 Notospermus geniculatus | reverse complement strand
TAAAACCCAAAAGTGTCATGGCCGCCCTGGTTTGTATAATCTGGCAGCCCGTCAATGACTAGAAACAGCTAACAGGCTATTCTCCCACATCGCCGCTAGGTTACGCCACCTGTCCGTGGGTGGAAGAGTCTAAAATACGGAACCAAAACAGACGGCATACCAGATTGGGTTGGGAACTGGGACATCACGTGATGGGTCACATTATCATGTTTTAAAGAATATGCATGTAATCCAGGGGCTTAACTGTATCATGCATCTGATGTCTCATAACAGTTAGCATCATTCTTTTTGTTTTTGGAAATCAACCTGGATCCAGGGGTCATGTACAATCATGTACGGATCTATAATCAAATAAGTCATTCCCAGGTAAGTGGATGACGTCATAATGCCATCGGCGTCATAATACCATCGATGAATTACTCCCCATTATCTGCTGAAAATATTCTCTACGTTAAGAGGATAATGGAGTGAATGGAAGAATTGTTGAGATTACGAGCGCTTGTGTTTTCTTGTACACGTGATTTAGATGTTGTACAGATCGGTAATGGACAAGTTTGCTAGGAAGCTCTCGAGAAAGAACGGAAAAGGACTCTGCAAACTACGCCACTAGGAGGCGCTGTGAGCGATTGTACCTTTCTTATGACGACTCGTCAACGACGTCATGACGCGACGTTATTGCATTGCTTTGTTGTCGTCGGTGCAGCTGCTCGCAGCGCCCCCTGTCGGGGAAAAAGTAAAGAGAGTTCCTCATTGCCGGAAAACAGTCCAGTCCTGTGTTTATGATTTGGTTTTCTTTGAGCCCTGTCATTGCCTGTTGGTGAAAATAAGAGTTGCGGCAAGTATGTTTAAAGCGGCTGAGGTGGTTTTCAGCGGCACGTCGCAAATGTCAGCCGGGCATCCGGTTTTCTCCTGCCTTACACACAATATCACAATGTTCAATATCGGCTGTGCACTTACTCAATATCATATGCATTTAGAACCAACTAGCGATTGAACTTCCAGGCAAATGATTGTTCTCCGATCGGGCAGACATTTGACATTTACAGACCTCGTGTTCAAATGCATCAACACTTATCTTCCATGATAAACTATTGGTAACTGGTAGACAAGGATCTAGAATTCCATATACTAGTAGTATACTACTGTCTTACTATAATCAATAGATGGAAAACCATTATATATGTCTATTACGCTAAAAATAGACTCGTACGGTGCTAATGGAAGACCGAGATACTTTTGACATTTGCAGGGCCTGGATCGGGAAGGGCAACATACCCTGGACATGAATATCCGTAACTCTGTCTTCTACCTCAGGGAAGAGGAACCAGGTAAATCTTTGAAGTAGATCCAGAAGAATGGATGAGAACATGAGAAAGTACAAAGGGAAATCCCTTTTTCATTACTCACTAGGGAAGGTATAGGTCAACGTGTTACCGTTTTCGCCTTTGCAAATGTAGCCCTTTCTCTGACTTTGTTTCTGGCGAAACGTTGACATCATCCAAGAACCACCTTGGGAGTGGCCGCCTTCTCCATTCTCTATCATATTCACAATGTTTACGCGCTCGGTAATGTTACGACAGCTTCGTGAATAAAGTCCCTGCTAACCAACCGTGGATGTGCCGCCCCGTGTATAACCTACAGATCCCCGACGACCAGTCGACAGGAATTCTGGCCAGAACCAACCACCCTGAAGACAAAGCAGTGGAGAAAGGCGGAAGATCGCCGGCGGACTGCAGATTTTGTCTGAAGATTATTTACGTCAACGACCTAGAAGACCATCAGCACCAGAAAATCTTCCGTGGCGTCGTTGACCTGAAACTGCACGCAACGTCTTAGAGAAAACGTCCGGGTCGAATGCCTAAAAAGTGGATATTTCTCAGTACACGCATTCAAAGAGCAACCAAGGAATACGACTGTCACTTAACCAGTTTCCTGAATACAAGAAACACTGAGCCGCACATCAAAGTAAGGTGCTGAAACCCGAGTCGGGCTGTTCCGACGTGAAGCGCGAAATCAACAGCTCCGTGTTGCATTCCTTTGTAAGCTACTTTGGCAGGTCGCTGAGGAAAAGATCGAGAAATAAGAGACGTGACTTGGTACCTTTAACCCTCAGGCACGTGGCAAGTTACTTCTTCTTTTGTTACCGTCGAAGAAGCGTGGCTTTTCTTGCCTGCCGTGAAAGGTTACCTAATCTCTTCTATACAGATCGACAACGCGGCTCTTTTCGCTAAGATACAGTCAGACACTGAAGGACTTTCTCCATCAGCCTTACTATCGACCTGAAGGATCAGCTCATTCACCATTTACTAGATCCTTATTGACAGTTTTGGAGTAGGCTACTCAGTACCGCCGGAATCGACTGGGGACCGAACCCAGGACTCCTCGGCAACGAAACCTCTGATCAGTCGGCGTCACCAGCCCTCATCGTTCAGGGCACTGGCAAGAATTATGGTCATGGTGCTAAACTCCCCAAGCTAACACCATTTTTACCAATTATTCTTGACCAACATCTACATATAGCACATTTTCAGTGACCATATGGTGACGTTTGGACGGCAAAGGCTCCTTGCCTCTCTATCCTTGCTAACATTAACAACGGCAGCAAAGACGAAGTGCTTTTAACCAGACCGCGGGAAAGAAGCAGACCAAGAGAGAGCCCAACGTCACGTGATTTAAAGGGACTAGGAAAATTTTTTCAAGCTTCGGTTATTACAAAATGCTAGTCTTTCATGATAAATTCCCACCGTCAATTCACTTTTTCAATTGAGTGTTCATTACTGGCACCCAGACAAATCAGTCATCACCACACCATGGAGAATTCACCACGTCACTGGGAACCTCTCGCTGTATGTTTTGTATGGAGCGAGCTTGTACTCTATTATGTTGATTAGGTTCCCAGTGACGTGGTGAATGCTCCATGGTGTGGTGATAACTGATTTGTCTGGGTGCCAGTAATTAACAGTTAATTGAAAAAGTGAATTGACGTTGGGAATTTATCATGAAAGACTAGCATTTTGTAATAACCGAAGCTTGAAAAAATTTTCCTAGTCCCTTTAAGTGACGTTAGTACAGCAGATAATTTCCGCTGACAGCTGAGTGGGCATGTGGTGAATATGACGCTTAATTTGCAGACGGAGAGCGATGTTTGGAAGGAAACAAGCCCGGTGGAGATCACTCGACGGACAAATTGAAAACTGTCGGTAAATGAAATACACACAGTCTCATGCGGTGACACAGTATGAAAGGGAGAAATTGCAATCACACAGGGAATGTGAAATTTGCATTTTTTACATTATATTCTACAAGCAGAATGGGGAACCCGTACCACGTTTTATCCCGACAGGTCGGCGCTGTGAGCGGTTGTACCGACGACGTCAAAAACAGAGCTCGCTCAAACCAACACAATGACGTCACGCCATGACGTCCTTGACGCAGTACAACACGGAGGAGACGTCGAATAAAGATACAGCCGCTCAGTGCGCCTCACAGTAGCGGTAGATGTGCATGGCCTGAGTTCCATCCTGCCGTGAATTTCAATGGAGCAATGTGACCTCGTCACAACCAAACCTGACTGTTTGACAATATTTCATCATCTAATAAATGACTTGTAAATTGGTGAAGACAACAGGTGACTGAGATTAATTGCATCTCCATGGTGCCGATAGGAATGAGCGGTAATCAAGATTTAGATTGGCGTCTGCAACTTTGATTGACGTGCAAGATAATTGATAATTAGGCAGCGTGAGAGGTGTAGCGACAGGAACAACGACAGAGAACGTCGCGATCTGTGGTTCGAACGAGGTTTTGTAGAACATGATTGACAATGTAAATAAACTGGATTATCATTATTGTGGTCGTATTTTGTGGCCACTTGTGACAACTGTTCCGACAAGAACACGCCCGACAGTTTTATCTACAGTATGTAAATAAATCTAATCACTTATATCGACACCAACTCAGAATCCACCTTCGCCTTACCTGCAGTTTCTTTGGTGGAGGTTTCTCGACGTCAAGTTTTGAAAAAATGTCAAAGGGCTTTAGCTTACCAACAAGTGGGCCTAGGCCTACTTCTTACATCAAAAGGTCTTTTATATTTGAGATGCAAGGACAAGCGTAACATCCACAACTTCTGAACTAAGACCGTATTATACAAAATGAAAATAAACCAAACTTACCTTTTTCCTGTGTCTTCAGCATTGGGACTTATTTATCCTCGGACGTTCAAAGATTTCGGCAGGGGTGCACTGCCCGGTAATCCGCGCTATTCACACTCTAAGAATCCCCGATTTCAAAGACTCGCCTACAAACTTCTCATCAGAGTCTTCCTCTCCGTATCTTTGAGGACACGGTGCAGACTCAGAAACCGATACACGAAGACATAGAAACTGCCTTTTTGCTAGTTAAAGAAGGTACTAGTCACTAATGTAACTTGAGCAGACGAGAAGAGGCGGGTGTCACCAAGTTGCGGACGCAAACATCGGGCTCGTCGGAACGAAGGAGAGTTCGCCAGGAACATATTGGTTTCTTGCTTTCTTCGTCAGCTATTGATATTATTATTTACGCAATTACTCGTCGCGGAAATGATGTTACAAAACTACAGTCTGCATCATGGTTGTCTGTTGTAGTTCCCATGGTAACATCGACCACGCCCCCACTTTGAAGAGGTGATAGAACGAGACCCCTGGAACATTTTACAAAGATAACTCAAAATCAATGCATGAAAATATTGTGTTATTATTGGTAAATTCCAACATCAATAAGCCCAGGACACCCTGAGTACATTCAATTATCAAGGTCTCTATTTTCAGAAAGGGAAGACTGTAAATTTCAGCCTGTCACGTTGAAAAGCCCTATGCCCATTAGGCAACCTCCTGCGCATGTCCTGCTTGACTACTTCCGGTCGTCAATACTTGATTTTCAACGACAAATTTGATTTACTTTGTAAAACACACACCAGGTTTCGACAAATTAGGCTCACAGTGATCATCGCGCATTGACCAATCAAAAAGAGTGTTACAAAATGACGACGCTGCTGACGTAATAGATGGCGTCATCACTAATAATTCTGTTCTCTCAGGCCGTTGCTTTCTTTCATAGCAACTCGTCCGGTATTCTATCCAACTGTTAGATCAATTTGCCATCGTAACTGTACATGTATTTTTGACACCATTGCTTTTCTGTTTTACTTGGCGTTTCGGAACCAACGAATCATACAGCGGTGATCGACGCGGAAAACCTCAGCAAAAGACACATGATCATTTTTTGACTGTGTTCCATAATGATTTCGATATGTAATTTGGTTGGCTGCCAACAGGTGGCCGACACCCTGAGTAAAGGCGCTCCTCCGCGTGGGAGATTCCCAGCGCTCGTTGGCTTTCAATGGGCAATTCACCATTGTTGGTCTCCTTACGTCTTGCACTGAGACCAATGACACAATGATTACCCATAGCATTCTATGGTTGAATTGCCCATAGAGAGACAACTCGCACGAGAATCCTCTCACGTGAAGCAGCACCTTTACAAGGAAGAGACGGATTCTGGGAGGGTCAGTGGAATCCCGCACTTTCACACAACACTCTTCCCAGCCAGTTTTCCAATGATGCCTGCATCGAAGTAGCCTGCCTCGGTTTAGAATAGAGTATCGACCAACTTTTGCTGGAGTATTGCGAGGTCGCTTGAAAGCACAGGCCATGGCTATGAGCATAAATATGGGTATGATATATTTATGCTATGAGTGATAATATGAAACTTCATGCGGAGATGAACAAACGTTTACCTACGTGGTAATTTCAAACGGTATGTACCACAGGGACAACTGAATAGGTGAGATTTCGATAGCCGGTGCCATGGGATGCTCATGTTGAAAACATGCATCTCTTGAAATTTTGTAACCTTACATTGTTTCCATGACCTAACACCTTCTGTTGGATTGTACGTTTTGCCCCCGGGTTTGCGTCATATGACGCCGTCAGCAATGGCGGATATTGTTGAAGCTACGTCCTGGAAACCATGATTACGCCGTCAGGAAAGGACGAAGGCAGCAGGAATGGTGCAAGTGAAGTAGGCCTACTCATCAAAAACAAAAGGCGCACCTAGTTTGGACAGTTGCCTGCCATTTCCCTGATATAGTCATCTTACCTACCGCTGTAAACGTTTCTTTTTTAAAGACGTCGCGTCTTCTCTCTCACATCAGCGTTCTCTGGTTACCAATGCAGTACACAGCTTTATAACTCACCTGAATCTGTTTCACCTTTGTTGTACTTGATCCTGCTGTACATCTGGTATAGTTTATCTACATATTAATCTGGTCAGGTTAGGTTCAAATGATCTCCATCATGCCTTCACCAAAGCTGTGGGCAAGCTCCCCGCAGATCGGGTTTCTGATGGGTCCCTTAGTACTGACAGAATACATTTTCCTTTTTTACCAAATATGGAGAAAGGCAAACGTAAGCGGTAGGCGTGACTTACTTCTGTAGTAAGGTTCAACGAACTCAAGGGAACCTGCGCGGGTGTCACCACTTTAGGCCTACCAGACTTCTGATTTCTGGTGTGCTTTTTTTCTCTGATTCAAGCGCCTGTTTATGGCAGCGTTACATCAGATCCCATCTCAGAAGCCACCCATCCCAGGCCAAAAACCCACACCCTAATATCAGAGCTACAGTTCTGCATTCACGGTTCGCCATCGGCACGACCACCTTCCTTAAAACGCTGTGTCATCTTCTGCGTCTACTCTCCCTGGTCCCCAGGGGGGATCAGCGTCACCCATCACAAAGACAGCCACCTAGAGTTGCTGCTGTTAAAAAAAACAGGAAGCTGCTCATCTTTGTTCATAATTACTTTTGATTGGGGTCTATACCGGACAAAGAGGAAGATTTTTTATGTTTATGTCCCCCGAGAATACAACCTGTTTTCACAATTCGACGGAGCCCACGTGTCCCGTCCCTAAACCTCCAGCCTTATACTATAATAGTTTTATCATACGGGCACTTTTTATGCGTTTGTCTCTCATTCTCAGTGTTTCAATCTAACTAGACCGAAAACCTGTACACTTCGCTGTACAGAATCCAACTGCCTCAGGATACAGGGGATTGCTGAGACATTAGACATATATCGCAATCTGGTGTCGGAAAATTTGGCTTTTCGACTATTTTTATGATCAATCTGTAATCTCCTCACTATCACCGCAATAAATAATTTCTTTAAGCATCAACCAAAATAGAATGTTCGTGTTGAAATACACGGCATTAAGGAAAGACTGCCATTGAAAACGAACATCGTTCCACCCCCTCAAATGTCCCCATTCCATGGTTTCTTTCAATACAGCTAGCTCTCCTGATGACTAAGACATAGGATGAGAATGGTAGGGCCGAATTATAAAAGGTAGGGCCGAATTCCTAAAGGCGTCGAACGTTAAATCAGCGCTGGTAACACATTGGAAGGGCGCCTGTGTTAGCTTCTGCAAGTCCAGCCGCTGTATCAGTGATGAAAAACTGTTAAAGCTTAAACGGCCATTTTGAATATGACCCATAATGGATGAATCTCACAAATCCCGTCAGATCTCGCTGTCGTGTGGCCAATAGAACGTTCTCAAAGACAAATCTAGCGTCAAGAAAAATCAGAGATTTTTTCAAAATGTCGAAAATACAGTCAACCATGAGTAAATATATTTGAGGATAATACCATCAGATTAACGAAAGACGTACGAAGCGAATGAAAAAAGTATAAAGCAAATAGGAATTGCTTGGAAAATCCATTATTAGATTTGTAGAAGTAAAATGTCCGCCGACGATTCGGTTACAAATAATTGAAAATACGAATTGGCGGCTAATACGATTTTCATCGGTTGTTTTTTCGATCGACGGCTCTTGTCTTTCCCGTGCATTCAGCATGAAGTCTCGCGGGCTGGGCTGCCTTGCGGGTGTAATGTACCGAGTTGTTCCCGTTCCTCAGTGTTCCCCTCATTGTGAGGGCACACTGTGAAATGAGAGTGACAGATTTCTCTGTGTTCACGTATTGAAAAGTCGTGGTCTTTCTAAGGCTGCTTTTCCACGAGACGTTTGCGGACGCGGTTTCGGTGGCGGGAGCGGGTGCGGGTGAAACATCTAATGGGAAATACGTTGGATCGATTTTTTTCCACCCGCGCCCGCCTCCTATTCCGCGCCCGCAAACGTCTCGTGGAAAAGCAGCCTAACTGTCTTTTGTATGGGACACTGAGATATGCGGAACAGCAGAAATCGTTACCACCGTCAC
Source organism: Notospermus geniculatus (assembly GCA_002633025.1). Classification (NCBI taxonomy): domain Eukaryota; kingdom Metazoa; phylum Nemertea; class Pilidiophora; order Heteronemertea; family Lineidae; genus Notospermus; species Notospermus geniculatus. The sequence goes on along the minus strand of NMRB01000116.1, from coordinate 587,939 downwards.
GGGCGGCAGATCTCAACAAACCAACCTGCCACCTGCCGAGATCTATTGGCACCTCTACAGCGCTGGTCGCCAGAACTGATACCACATCACGACACAGACGATAGAGTGGGCGAGGTCTCTGCCGGTGTAACAGTAAAGAATATCCCCCTGTAAAAAGTGTCCGCCTCTATTGTTCAATGACGGATTAAGGTGCATGGCTGTAGAAACCAGTCGCCAGAGATTAGAATGTAACAATAGGATCTTTTGTTCACGGGACAGTTTTTCCTGGGGACATTCTTTCCTTTCACACCTGCTTATCAACAACAGAAGAAGCCTCAATCTTTGGACCACCGCGTCCTCTGCCGCTGATAGCCAATTGCTTGTGTCGTTCGTTGTTGCGTCGTGATGAGGTAGGGCTACTCAACCAAGTTACCGCAGGTTCTCGGCGGGAGTAAAGACATTGAAGTCTCTCCTCCGATTGATGTACGCCTTTATCAAAATCAAACTACGTGACTTACCAAGCAGGTTCGGAATTCGCCGCAGACGTCGTTCGTCTCTGCTGTTGCCAATTGAGTCAGATCTGAAGAAAAGAGAAAATAAACTTTTGTCACGTTCAGAAATTCTAATAAGTAAACAAAAAGCGGGATTTCTTATAAGCTGAAAGAGTAGCACTCACGTGCTGAGAAGGGGGTTTGAAATAACATTTAACTAGGCCTACTAAGAGGTTGGTTTCACACTGTCGACATTCTTTATGGAAGTTCAAGAAAGGCTGGTGTACCGTTTCCCTGCAAAAACACCTAAAAACACCCAAAAGTTTCATGAATGGATTTGACCTCCCGATTTTTTACGATCACAAAATGTCGGAATATTCCCGACGGATTCCAGAGAGTACACTCTCCTTCTTTTGATAGTTTCTCGAGTGGCATAAAGAAGCCAATGATTTACACGATGCCAGGAGCACCGTGAAGAAACGACATAAGAACCTTAGCCAGCGGGCAGCGAGGTAAATGAGCGTTAAACGCTGTGAAATGGTAAGAAACCATCTTTGTTTTCCCTGAGGTCCATCTCTTCATGACACCAGCTCAATATTGATACCTCCCTTGGCCCCCAGTGGCATCAGAGCCGCGTAATATCTCCCAAATCATAGACCGATTGTATTATCTTTAATTGGAATTGCCTGGCCCACGGTGTAGTTGGGGGCAGATTCCAAGTTCGTTATATAATGCGGAAAATCAGTACCCACAGAAAAAATTCTGCTGCGGTACGTCATTATCGATGTAAGATGCGATGCAAATACTTCGGCCAACGTGATTGGTTGATATTCGGCGAGGTTGTCCAACGTCCATCGGTCCCCATGTCTAGTTGGATGCATTTTTTAACCTAATTGCTAAAGTCGTGAATGATGCGAGGTGACTTAGAGAGCAGTATTCACAGAAGTCGGAAGTCAGAAGTCAGAAGTCACTGTCGGAAGCATTCGGATCAGTAGAGGGCTTAGATTCCGCGGTGATTTGAAACTCGTCCTGCATCCACGGCATCTGAGAGACCATGATCCCCGTTGACAACACCGGTGGACATCGTCACCAGCATCCTGATCAAGCCTGACAGATCTCCCCCCAATCTTGATGAGTCACTGGGTAGTTTCAATTATTACATGTCGCCTTCAGTTAAGGCCAAATTNAGCGACGGGAACCAATCCCGCTACGGCGAGATTTATCACGAGCTCCCGCGAGATTCCAGCATCCTATGGTTTAAATTATTTCTCAATTCATTTGGCTCCATTTGAAATGAAGTGACTCTGTTGGGACTGGATGAATATTACATCGCGACGTGATGGTATTGTGTGAAGATTTGAAGACCTGAATTAAATTTCCGAACACAATGGAGGCACGGCGTATTGCGAATAACATATGATACAAATATGAGATTGAGCTTTTGTTCGGAGCTGTGAGAATCCAAACATGCAAAATATTGCAATTTATTCACTACTCCGTGAGATAAACAAGTTTTTCTCGCGTAATTCCAAGTCGGCATTTTAATGAAATTTCATTTTACGGCGCTTTCATTTCATATACCATAGTAGGTGGTAAATACTGAAGCTTATGTTGGTGATACACTCATAATACTTAGATAACCTGGTAGTGCCTACTATAGTGGGCCTTCTGTACCAAGCTCAATAGATAACACTGGGCGAATTTAATGTACAGCATGAGAAAACCGGAGTGTCCGGAGAAAACATGCGCGATCAAAGAGAATAGTCCTTCTGCCATATGCAGTATGAATGCGGATCCAACCGGGGTCGAACCCGGAACATAGAGGTGACAGGCGCCGGTGTTTCCATGGCACCTCATTGACAGCCAAATACAGACGGCATCAACGAATGACTTTGAAGGTGGTGTCAAGGTCATCTAACAATCGCCAAATGAGAAGGACAACAGCGAGGTTTCGCAGCGCCCGATTAGGCCATACGACAACGTTTATCTATTGTTTGGGTACACCCACACAATAGATAAACGTCGTCGTAGGGCCTAACTGGGCGCTTGCGAAACCTCCCTAATGATCACGATTCTCCACGTTTTCACTCTGGCACACTGTCGGCCTCTCGAATTTCCGTTCAATCGTCATGTCCTTACACACAGTGTGACCTCATGCACACCAGTCGTTTCACAGACACTGCTACACATAATTTCGTTGTTTCTGTAGCTTTTAGAATTCTCGCGAGAGCCGCGAGGATAACTTTTGCTGAGTCATTCTGACCCGGGATGTCAGCCATATTGATTTTACATTCTTCATTTTGGTTCGATGGTTACAACATGATAGATGCCCTGACTGTTGACTATATGTCCATATTAAACAGTCTCTGTCCCAAACATGACCGAGAAATATATCGACCAAGCGAGTTCAGAACATTCTATGAGCCTTCCAAAGCCTACACGTAGCATCCGACTGTCGAATCTTTTTACTAGTGGTACGCGATATCGCAAAGTCTCGCGCAGCCAGACTCTCGGTTAGTCTCGCACAGCCAGACATCTGATCCAAGCGTTGGAAGCGGAGCGAGATCAGAGGCTGGCGGTGCGAGACTAGATATCGCAAGCCACCGAGCAAAATCGGCTGTTGACGCCAGGACAGCTATGCGTCGAATCTTCTCGCCAGCGATCGTCGCCCAATATCAAACAATCGGCCAACCAAACCAATGTATCGCAAAGTTTGCGGTGGCTGGCGAGGAGATCGGTGGCCATCAGATCGCTTGCGATATCGCCTGTGTGCTGCTGGCTTCAGCTCGCCTGGTGTGCTGCTGGCTTCAGCTCGCCTGCACTGAAAAAAAATTTCGGCTCATGTTGAGTACTTTGGGCTACTCATCAGTCATTTTGTCCGTGAGATGAGTAGAAAGGTACTAATTGGGTACTAACTGGGTACTCATCGGGCCAAGGAGCTGCATTTGGAGTTCCTTGCTACTCGCTATGAGTATCTTTCTACTCGCTATCAGTACCTTTCTACTCAATATGAGTACCTTTCTACTCATCTCACGGCCAAAACGAGTACCCCGAAGGTACTCAACATGATTAGGATTTTTTTTCAGTGTGGTGCGCTGCTGGCTTCAGCTCGCCTGGTGTGCTGCTGCTTAAACGAGGCTTTTTCAAAAGATCGATATGTTTCATCTGCTCGGGCATCATATCGGGACCACCATTTTACCTTTTCTTAGACATGCGCACTGGTTCGGAAGTTGGGTGTTCTCCTTACTCATGACTATTTTTGCAAGGAGTGCAGTTCAGACTGCAGAGAAGTCGAACTTCACTGCTTCGCAAACAAATGGACAAAATTTCCGCTGGGGTCGTTGGGTTTCTTTTTATATTTTTCACAATAAGACACTAAATCCGTGATTGCAGACGATTCGTCAGATACACAACAAGCCGAAGCCCTGGAACGCTGANTGCAGTACATGTTTTCAATATTTAAAGACGAAAATATCAACAAGTTCATGAGTTTCAACGACGATGTAGTTTTTTTTACTGTTTATGTACATGTACTTCGGTACGAAACAAAATTAAATCCAGTGGGACTATGAAGTGAAGAAAAAATGCATTCGTTTCCAGTGCAAAATACTTCAGACATAGGAGTAAGACAACAGAAGATTCAAACGAGAAATGGCGAGATTTCAACATATTACGTCACTTCCTGTCAAGAAGGACGCCAAAGATGACGCAATGAAACAATCCGGAATAACATGACATCATCTCTATGACGTTATATTCCAGAGGCAACTGAAAGTGCCCGTTTCTCCCTCGCCAAAAGGATTTTTTTACACCACTGATGGAATTCTGGCGAGACTTTAGTCATCGCGCGAGATTTTACAGCTGTGCGCGTCGAAGCGGAAATGAGTGTGCCGCCATGATGGTTCGCAGGTGGTGATATTTCAGTGAAATGAAGCATTTTGTTTTCGTTGCTTTACTTCTTCACCGACAACCTACAGCCAAACGAGAAAAAAGTACGATTCACGTACTTACAGTACATCGTACTTGAGAGCAGAGAGGAGCATGGGAGACTTTACTGCCGTTAGAGGTCGCCTGTTCGCGGTCCTAGAACGTCACAAAAATAATTTGACGTCACAGACGTAAGCCATGGCCGCCACGTCATTATCAATGACGTCATGGCGTGTATTTTTTCTCTACTATGACGTCAAATGGTAGTAGGTATCCCAAATACGCCAATCACGGCTAAGGAGGGTTCCGTTAGCGCCCGGCGTTAGTGGGGACCATCTCTCAAACTCTGTATTATCGGCGTAGGCCTCCACCTCAAGAGGTGATAGCAATGTTGTAAATTCTCAAGCTTTAAACAATTTGTTCAAATTACCAACCATAATCCAATTATTCTTGTTCCAATAACCCAAAAAAACCGCAACAAAAGAAGTAGATACAACCTGAAGAAACACGAAGAACTGGAATGTTGGCAGAGGCAACGGTAGATGGAGAAACAGTCCGAGTGATAATTGTAACAACAACAACTGCTAATAGGCCTAGAGTTGATGATAAATTGAGGGATCTTTGGCATGAAGCTCGCTTTGAACAACAAGGTGGCACTTGCATGGGAGGCAGCTCTACCAGGAACTGATTGACGTATAAGAAAAGTGAAGCTCTCCAATCTTCAACCTTATTCTATCTCACGAACCCTGGGCAACGAGTCAAATATTCTTTCGTTTCACTCAGGTGTGGTAAAAACAACGAACTTGGTAAATTAGGCGTACTGTTTTAAATCTTGAACTGACAATGCCCCTGAGGACGTGCTCATTCTTGAACGTTTCGTTTATGGGTGGCGTCCACTGGAGCGCCGACAGCATAAGGAAGGGTTCGGGAAGCAAATGTGTCATTTCGGCATTGCTTCCGCATCAAGTCCTATTGGTCGTTTTACCTTTTCCCGAACGTGCAGAAATGCCGCGAACTGTTCAGGAATGACAAAGACAGTGAACGGAACCTTTCAAGAATATGCGGAGAGGTTGCCGAATGAATGCGGATTCACTAAATTTGCATTCGGCGTCTTGTCCGCGCCCTAGTGGACGCTAGGTCTTAACGGAAAGATAAATTCCTCGCAACCAAAACACACTTTGAAAACTTGTATTGGTTTTATCTCCGAGTGAGGGTTAACGGTGACAGTCTAACTTTGGTCAGGTGATAAGGATGCTAGTGCGGCCCAGTGAAGACAATAGGGAGGTTTAGAAAACAAACGATCGTAAACTTCACGACAACGTTATTTTCAGACCACACATTAACCAGATTTTATATTGCATTTTCGGTACAAAAATAACGTTGTCATTAACGTTTACGTTTATCGTTTGATTGTAAACCTCCCTAATGTCTTGTGAATCAAAGTCGAAGTGTGTTCCTTTTGGACTCGGGCATTCAGATTGAAGTTCTCGTTCCAATATGTTTGAACGTTGGCAGTTCGCATGGTGCTCTTGGAAACGTTCTGGCGATAGTAAACCGTTGGTTTATTAGCAAAGATTGTCAGAAAATAGCCTTCGGGTTTCACCTATTTTCACACAGTTCTTGGCCATTACAATTATTGCTGTCCAAATCATGTGACAGCCTATTTTGTGTGTGCAGAGTAATCTGCTGAAACCAATTTGTACCAGTGTAACGAATTCAGCCTAGGCCTACATTTGTTAGTGGAGTATAGGACTACCCATTTTATTTCTTTCGTGATTGAGAAGAAGAATCTTTTACAGCTGAGGGTTATTCTTGTGGACGGGGTTCTCACACAACATTGCCCAAAGAGCCAAGAACCCCCCCCCCCCTTTGACAGCGCAGGTGCTCTGGTTTCCTCCTGCGTTGCATCGCCCAACCCCATCAACTTGAAGTCGATTAATTCGGTTCACTTACGAACTGACTCAACACATACAGTGAATTTTCCGGTATTCCACAGAATCTCACGATAAAACTTCGCACCAAGGTAAAATCCGATATCTCAGGAAAAAACCTGTACGAAAGAATGGTTGGCTTGATAAGTGGAATTGTTTACATGACAGTTCGTTTATTTTGAAGCGGAGGAAAGTTTTCATGATCTTTCTACGGCTGACCTTAGTTTGTGAAACAACGAAAAATTGCTACCTAGGTCATCCAAAACCGGTTTCCCTCTACATTTTCATAGAAATCTCATCAACTACATGTACTTGTAACAGCTTAGTTTAGCGGCAAAGACGGGAACCAGTTTATAATGAAATGGCCAGGGCCATTGTGCTCACCTCTGTGACAAGTCTCCGTGGTTAAGTGTGAAACTGTGACTCTCATGGTGAATGTTGAAGGATCAGTACAGATAAGATAAAGCTGAACACACCAGTATGTTTATGATCTGATCAATCAG
>NMRB01000116.1:564969-579664 GCA_002633025.1 Notospermus geniculatus | reverse complement strand
ATTGTTTGACCAGCGAAAGCAAGGACCTAAAGACATGGCACCAAGGACACTCATAAGCAAGAGGTATGGTAATTTTGGCATTCGCCCGGGGGCATTCGATGCCAGCAGCCAGAGACAATAAGAAGTGAAAGGGACTGTTCGTTTTCGTAAATACACAGTTTGCGAAATTAGCGGCCGCCATTTTTTTCTGGATTTTGCCATTGCTTGGGCATTTTCAATGGGATTTTGCACTGTCAGAGGCTTTCAAAAGAAGAAAGGTCAGGTCATACAGTAAGCACTTAGAACTGCATAGAGTTATTTTAGCAAACGAGCAGCGAATAAAATGTATTCGAAATATCATTTCAAAAGTTCGAAAATTCGGCTAATTTCACCAAAAAATGGCGGTCGCTATTATCGCAAACTGTGTATTATTGAGGAACCAGAGTTGTGATCCTTGAGAAAATGGAGAAAGCTATGAAGCTGCAAATGATTGCAGCGATTATTCTGTACAGCACAACAAATAATCCTTTCAATTTGCAAGTGCATAGCTTTTCCGTTTTTCCAAGGATCACAACTCAGATTCCTCAAGTGACGAAAACGAACAGGCCGTTCAGTAAAATCCTTCAGCAATGGGAAAAAGGGCCTGGACTTACCAGGCCGTGCCGTAAGCTGCGACGAGTTTGCTGGAGAAAGATGATATTTCCACAGTGAATAAAATCGGTGACACTTGATACCCAGCTATCCAAGTATGTGCTTCCTCTTTGCCGCCCAAGGGACATGTGGGCAAGAACATCGATGCAGAAAAATATCCTGGTTGAGGAAGGGTTTGAAGTTGGCACCACAATGAAAGTCCCAATTAAATAAAAGGATTGGTCAATAACTCCATTGAGAATCTCAAAACACAATGACAGGCATTCCAAAGCAGGTGTGTCTTTGGTTCGACTCTTGAGAATGCATCGAAAGGTGTCAAATTCAATAAATTATTGGGTCAGCTCACTCAATCAAAACGATACCAGTCGAACAGAGCAATGGCGCCAGCGGGCCTAGTCTTGAACAAAAACATTAAAGACCGTATAGAGGAATCGAGCGCCGTGGCTAGTCTCAATTGCGCGAGACTGGCGTTGTCGGAGACGTCTCTGCCAACGTGCCTTTTGATCCCTGTGTTAGGCCTTTGACTTTTGTTATGACATATCGATAAAATGCACTCGTAAACGTCTCAATGACATCTTATATCCTGGTTTAATCCCGTATAACATTCCTAATTATTGTCCGAGACCACGTCAGTGAACATCCAAAATAAAGAGACTTAGGCCTCAATCGACGTCATCTTCGGAGGTACTCGGCTACATTCGGGCGGTCATCGTAACCTACGATGTTGGCACGAATCGTTCTCTGACGTTCAGATTGACTTAGGGCTGATTCATACTCGCTTGCGGACCGTCAAGCGCATGAAACTGATCGCAGGTTTCCACGACGTGAATGTGCACACGGAGTGAAATTGATCATAGTCGGCGCAAAATCCGGACGGAGTATCATCATCTTCAGCGTCTTGTTCTATTCCAGAACTTTGCTGAATCAGCCTTTAGGCCTATGAAATGAAAATAACCTACAAAGGATATTCGACTTGACGCTAGAGGGCGCACAATAGAAGTGTCAATCTGTTTCAAGTGTTCCCAAACAGAAGGAACACTGACAAAGGTTACACCGCCAGTCTGCTTGTTTCGGAGTCATTAGGTCAAAATGTCGGTCAATATTTACCTTGGTATTCCTTCAATAATTCTGTACGTCTTGAGATAGTCCACGATATTGCGTTCACGGATTCTTTCCAAACGACATGACTGTTGACAGGTTGATAAGACGGGAAATAGAAAATGACGGAAAACCACAACTCAGGCCTTCCAAGACGTGCTGTACATGTAGCCGAGAAAGGAGTTGGACGACCACGACGCAGAAAGGCCGAGTTTACCAAGAGGAACACGGTGGACAGACACGCTGACGAACAAAGGTTTCATGGTCATGAACCCTTTTTAGGCCATTGTTTGCCATCGTGTCCGTATTCCTCTATCTAATGGTTTATATGACCACAGGCCTAGGTCTAGCCTTGGAGTTGTGTAATCGACGCCTTGCAAGACCTAGGCCTAAATCCAAGTCATTGAACGAGTCAAAAGGTCAGGCGAGTCCCCTGTCTGGTGAACCGTTTGAGGGCAACAAAGAAACTGGTCGACTCAGCGTTAACCCTATTCGCCCCCACCGTTCACCACTTTCTAATGGAAGACCGAGCTTGCACAGAGATGGAAGGTCATTGATTATCGAATAATTTGGACGAATTCCAGAATCACGTTGTTCTGATTAGTAAATCATGGCATTGATTTTATAATTAGCTCAGCAAACACTTGCTATGTTTGCTTACATCTTACTGATTGACCCGAACGATCCACCCCGTTTTCCCGCGAGACATCGAGATTTCGGAGTCACGACTGCACAGCAGTGTGTCTTCAGCCGCCGAAACCTGCGCTATACTGCGCAGAATCACAGACAACCACAGCAGACGACAGACAGACAATTTCAAGCTTCACTTGCCAGTATTATTCATAGTTTATTATTATCCCTCCCCCAACCTCCTTCTATGCGTCAGAAATTGAAGAAAAGCAAAATAAATTGCACAAGATTTCACGCATGCGGGCCGAAAATGCAATTCAACGGTCGATTGAGGCTCGCGTTCCACTGACCTTGAAATGAGCTGCAGCGCTCACCGCAATCTGTCAAACTCAAAAGAAATGCGCATCGCAATGTTTACTACATAATTTTTGCATCAGCGGGACATCAAACCGATCCTCCGCCATAAAACTTCTCATTTATTTCCTTAACGACCATTGCCATGGTGACCCAGTTTCGTCAGACGTTTGATGACCTCATCAGGTCATGTGATGATTCACCAGACGTCCTGTATCAATCATGCGCATGTCTTCCGCCGGAAATAGTCCATGGATCTTCTATTTTGCAAAGTTAATCCGTTGCCATCCATGAATGTTCCAAAGATGGCATCACATTAAACTGAAGACTCGGTTAGCAATTGGCAGACGTCGTCGCATTCGTTGCATATCTTTTTACGCCACCTATTGTCAATTTTAGAACATTGGATAAGCTGGCGCGAATGGGCCAACCAATCAGCGATCTTGGATCAGTTGGCGCGAAAAAACTAACCAAACAGCGAATGCGCCAACTGATCAAGATCGCTGATTGGTAGGCTCTTTCGCGCCATATGATCCAATGTCGCTGATTGGTTGGAGTTTTCGCGCCGACTGATGGAAGGTCGTTGATTGGTAGTTCTTCGCGCCATTGCTGACGGTCGAGATTAAGAACCTTTTATGGTGGCGACGGCGGCCAGAGTTCTGTGTATCATCTACCTAGGTTACACTACATAAAAGTCCGGGCTGAGCCCGGGCTCAACCCGGGCTTTTGCGTTTACACCTGTGAATCGCCGTGTCTAAATAAAGCCCGGGCTTTTCGTCCCATACATGCCGCATACATTCTCAAAAAGCCCGGGCTTATTTCAGACCCGGGCTTCAAAAAGTCCGGGCTTTTTCAGACAGGTGTAACCACGGCTATTGTCTTGTAATATCAATGACAACTGGAAAGAAAGTAAATTAGTTTCCCTCTTCGGCATATTCCGTCAGTGATGACCGAACGTGATGGATAACACGGCCGGGAACTTCCATTCAAATGTGACTCAACTTAATGATGAATGAAACGCATTACGTCATTGGACAGAATTAATATGCCATTTTCGTCGCCCACAACGCAGCGCGATGTGTCGGCGGCCTTGTCCCATCGTCCAACCTCTTATCCAGGAGTGTCATCTCCTTGTAATCCCGTACCAAGCCAAACAAGAACAAAGTGGAAACGTCCCAAGGGGACGAGCATGGTTGCATCCCATCCTGGATCTGTAGCAGGTCATTGTAACACTGGACCAACAGGGCACATCGTGCGTCGATTAGAGATAACTTTAAATTGCACAAAAACTGTGTTTTGAACAACCCCGCCCAGAACTGGACACATTGTTTGCAGTAAGTTGACCCATATGCGACTTGAAGCATTCCATGAATGAGTTTTATTTTCAACTCAACATTTCATAGTAATTTTATTTACAAAACATTTGCAAGTGAACAGATTTCATCAACAGTTAAAAGTTCTCAAAATTTTGTGAAAGATGTAAGACGCATTTTGACTGGGGTAAAACTCATCTGCGGGGCACGTGGACGTGAACAGTCATCTACTATTATCACATTCCAGAAGTTACAATTGTTTTTGAGAGAAAACGCGGATTCACACTGCTGCGCCATCTATCGCACAATGGCTAAACTATTAGCATGGAAAGGCAAGTTGACAACACAGTTAGAAAATTGAGAAAGATTTTGGGAGTAAGCCATTAAAAGCTGTCAAACATAGAAATGGAACTGTCAACACAGCTGTAACACACCAGTTATTGCAACTGTCAACACAGCTGCAACACAGTTATTGCAACTGTCAACAGAGCTGTAACACACCAGTTATTACAACTGTCAACACAGCTGTAACACAGTTATTGCAACTGTCAACACAGCTGTAACACACCAGTTATTACAACTGTCAACACAACTGTAACACACCAGTTATTGCAACTGTCAACACAGCTGTAACACACCAGTTATTGCAACTGTCAACACAGCTGTAACACAACAGTCATTGCAACTGTCAACATTTCCGTAACACAACAGTTATTGCAAATCTGTCCAATGATCAAAGCCTTTATAAAATTTATATCTGACTACTCCCCAAAATGTGTTAATAAGAATACGTATGTTTATTACCATATTAGGCCTACTACTGACAACAACCATATGACACAACAAGTTTAGACCTTTTCTGTCTTTGCCGCCTCTGCACCTACAGCGCTCCAACGTCACGCAGCACTCTGACATAATGACATGAATGACGTGTCATGACCTATACCGAGCAACACACTCGAAATCAGAGCGCACGCTGCAGGTACGTCGGCAGCAAAGAAGGGTATTGGTCTACAACAGGTTTAAAGTTTATTCCAATAAAAATAGCTATCACAAGAAGGATTCTCTAATAATGAAAAAGCACATTTCATGATATCTAAGGCTATAAGACCCTGGATCATCTGCGGTCAGGACGCTCTGCTGCACAGAGTCATAGTCTGTGGAATCTCTTATTCTGCAATGAAATCACCTCGGTGCCTACCGGTAGTTTATATACAGATCATGAGCAGTTTTGTCAGCATTCTGAAGACATGATGTCATGTCTTTATATATCTACTGTACCTCCACCCCCAGCTATATGGCTTGACCTAACCCAACGGTCCTAGAGGATTTCCTTTATGGCCGAGTGGTTAGCTTGCCTCACAAGTCAATCCAAACTGCGGATGCTAGGTGGGTTCAAAACCCACGCAGAGCAGCACAGAAAAATAATACAATATCAACTACTAAGAGTCAGCATTGGACAGAGTATCAAAATTTGAACTATAACTCATATACAATCTCCTAGGATAACCAACATCACACGTAACTTCATAATTAAGGCAACTGACTTCAATTCACAAACAACAAACACTAACAGTTTTCAGATTTCCTTCGTATAACGCTTGCAAAGAGTTGGCAGAAAACCCAATCGCTTATTCGCTGTTGCTGCCTGGTGTCCGGCTACACAGTCTGAAAAATGGATTAGGAAATTGCACATACGACCCCCCCCCGAACTTGCTCCTACACTTTTCAGCATTTTCAAGCCGCCGTTGTCAGTGACATCATCCCATACACCAGGGATCCACGCGGACGCATCTAACAAACAGCAACAGTCTCAAACCGTTATCACAGTCACCTCCAACTGAATGTCTTCTTCCATTGGTACTATGAGGTGCTGACCTCTTTTGGTCGTTCGCCCGCATCGTCATCGTCCAACCCTCCATGTTCGCTGGCCAGGTGGTCGTTCAGGGTCTCCGATTGGGCGAACGTTTCACCGCATTTTCCACAGACGTAAGGTCGCTCCTGTGGATGAGAACATAAAAAATAGTGTATGTTCTTTTCAAAAGATGGCAGCACTTACAGTTTCTCTCCTTCACTTACAATGATAGGATCACTCGAATCGAGGTGTCACCCTACCTGTTTATGAGTTCCCAGATGTATCTTCAGGGACTGCCCAGTGGTGAAACCCGCGTCACAGTACTCACACACATACGGCCGCAGTTCGGCATGGCTGGCTAGGTGTTGCTGAAACAAAAGAAACATATTACAGGGACATCTCAAACAGGCTGAAACGGAAGTGAAGTTGTCTCATCAAGGAGACGTCGTGACGGCAATGTTCAAAGAAAATGACAGAAAGTTACAGGAAACTAGTAATCAGTGGCCTACCTTGAGAGTTTCGATAGAAGAAAACCTCTTAGTGCATATTCCACATTTCTGGGCGGCCGCATCTCGTGTCGAGGTGCTACCATCAACTGGCGACTGCTTGCCTTCCTTTGGTGGCAATGTCGGTGATGGCGTCGTCGTCGGTGATGGCGTTGTCGTTGGTGATGGCATCGTCGGTGATGGCGTCATCGGTGGTGGCGTCGTCGGTGGTGGCGCTGTCTGATGAGCGATCATGTGACTCTCAAAAAGCGCCTTGTCTGATATTTTCGTACCACATATTGAACACTGGAATGTAATCACGGGCATCTGCTTCGAACCTGGGTCACACGTTTGTTGACGGCCGTGGACTTGCGACAGATCTATGAGTTCCTGTTTTATCTCTACCGTAACACGATCATTCGAAGCGGCGACGTCGGGTTCATATTCACTAGAGCGCAATGACGGAGGGTCTGAGTCGCTCATTTCCAATTCCAAGGTTGGACTGGACGAATCTATCGTCCCGCCAACAGATGCCAAAGGCGTTGCAGGGGTGATTGTAATTTCCGGAATCGTGCATTGAGAAACGGCGGGAACATTGTCGTCATCAACATGATCAATTATAATGACTGGCACAGGAGGATGGCTCGTCGAACGTGTAAAAACCGGTTCCCCGGATTCCGACTCACTCGAGTAGGACTGTTTCGCACGGTACGATCCACCAGATGGACTCGGTGAACTCCTACCTTCCAAATTCCTGAACAAGGTGGCGCTGTTTGCTTTGTCAATCATCTGCCTCAAGTTATCCAATGAGGGATCAGTCTCCAATTCACTGCCGCCGTGCTCAATCCGTGACGACGTCCCGTGAGGAACTTTACCCAATCTCTCCAGCACGGTAATATGGGCCTTGGATCGAAGATGTTTCGCCAGATGTCCGTGAATCCTAAATGCGACATCGCAATCATCACAGCGGTACGGCCGTGGATTATTGGAAGTGGGAGTCCCAAATTGTTGATTCACACTCAGTTTTGCATGATGACTTTCCGACCGTCGGTGTTTTTGCAGAAGTATCGCCGTCCTGAACGAGATGTTGCAGTCCTCACACCGGTACTGCCGTTCAATATAATGAATGTTTTTGTGTAACGTCAACTGATGTTGTTCTGTGAAAAGTTTCCCACAAGTTGTACAGACATATTTACCATCTACTAGGGCGTCTTTTTCATCATTCACTCGGCCCGGGATGGGTTTGATTTCAAACGGTGCACTGTTTTCCCCAGTGACATACGTCACATCACGTTGATGTACCCCCTGCAGCGAGGACAACTTCGACACCTTCTGTCCTGGAGTTTTAGGATCCTCCTCCACACACGGTGACCTTGACCTTGGTGACCTTTGCCCTGAAGGTGACCGTGACCTTTGTTCACTGCCTGCTTCCATGGATTCTTCACTAGAATGAGACTCGCTCTGCCATGGTCTCTTGCGTCTTGAGTCACTCTCTTTAGCCATATTGACCTCCTCGTGAGGCACATCTTTCTGCTTCCCACTTGGCACTGCTATGGGTTTCACCAAACTCCGACTGCTCAGTGACAAATCTTCAAAATACCCCTGTGCTGGGACAAGTGTAATTTGCCCTCCCGGATTGGCAACAACTTGCACATAACCAGTCTTTCCTGTCAGATCTGATATCGGAACAGGCTTTAACTCCTTAGGGTCCATCGGTAAGATTATCTGAGGGCTCTGCACTGGTGTTCCGATACTCCCGACAGTCTGCTGAATGATGCCACCAGGTGGCAACACTTGAACTACTGATGACTGCGGCGATACGAGTTGTATAGCCGGGGTCGGCACTGTTTGCGGTGATGGGCTTCGGACCACAGTAACGATTTGGTGCTCGGGCAAAACCTGGCTGATCGGCGACTGGATAACTTGTTGTGGTAGTGGGGCAGAGAGCTGCCGCACCAGAACACTCGTACTTGGCGTGGATAGTCCTGAAGGACTGAGGATTGAATGAACTGGCACAATGGACGAACCTGCAGTCAATCCAGGTCTGGACGAGCTAGGGTCCTTAGACGGTGTATCAGAACTGCTCGATATCCCTGGCAAGGAGTCGTCAGCTATGTCCACGCTGATCTGACGGACCAGCCCAGGGCGTCTCCCCCCTAACATTGGTCTACCTGACGACTGAGGGTACGGCGAAAGTGATCGCGGACGCTTCGATGGCGTAACTTGCTCAAAACTTTCCGCCTTGCGCTTTTCCTTGAAGGGATTCGATTGAGTATGCGGTGACAATCTCGGCGCTGAAGCCAGTTGAGTACTCGGCAACCCACTGGCAATGTTCGGCACCAGCAAGACTGGTTGGACCATCTGCCCGATGATCGGCCCCTGACTCGGAAGAGACCGAGTACTAGTGGAAGTCATCAGCACTCCGGACTGGACGCTAGACACAGCTGCAACCGGAATTCTTGCCGATTCTTTGGGTGATCGCTGCAGAACCGGATCCGGACTGGAAATAGGTCGAGTTGGAACAGGACTTCTTGCTTCAGCTCTGTTCACCTTTGTTCCCTCGACCACTGAGAAGACAGGTGGCATGAAGCCCGAGTGAGTGATTCGTATGGTGCTTCCTCCACTCTTCAACGTCGAGTCTGGTCTGAAGATGAACTGGTGGATGGACGATGCGGCTGTGGCCTGGTTGGAGGAAAAAGAACCCTTGTTATTGTAGTGATAAAAGATGGCGCTGCCAGTTGTGTGCACAGCCGACCTCACAACTTCATTAAGCTACACCTGACGCTGCATCATGGACACAATAACTGATGTCCCCAAACAAACAAATGACCCCCACCCCCACCCATCCAAGACCCTTCCCAAAACTCACCTTGGCTGCATCCTCCCCTTTCCCGTCAGAATTCTTCCCCTCACTTCGGATAGGTGACGCTGTCCCCTCGATAACGAGCTGTTCACCCTCCTGTTGAATAATGACCTTGACCGGGGAGTCCGACTTCACCATTGCTGTCCGGTCAATCAGTGCTCCAATAAGACTGCCCAAACGTTCACCTTGAAAGAGAAGGACATCAAAAGATCAGGATTTACAATTTTAAGGGGCTTAGTTCCGTCCTAGCAACTTGGTAACTTCCACAAGTCAAAGCTTAAGTGACACGCAGCAAAAGACACTGAGTTAGTTCACTGGAAAGTTTTCTATGGTGGGCGAGAGACATCACCCTTCATGGGCTAAAATCTTTCTCAGGTTATCTTCTTACTGAAAGAACCTGAGATCAAACAGACTCTGGTGTGCGTAATCCCTTATACTGGATTACCAGCATGGGGCCTCTCTCAATCTCTGGCTTTCTGCTGGCTGGTAAAAAGTTAAAATATTCTCCATTTCAAATCTAGCAGCAAAGCAACAATGATATAAGCACAGCTGATGCTGGAATTCTACCTTGTTTCTCTGCCAGATTGTCCTCCGAGTCATCATCTCCAGAAGTTTTCTCTGTCCCCTTCGACAGATCCAGCAGACTTCGAGCGATTTCATCATCAATAGGCTGGCGGCTGGCATCGTCTCCTTTTGTTCGGTAGCCGTAGATTGTACCAAGCCTGGAAAGAATGTTTCAATCATTCAGAACATTTGGATGAAACTGCATGAAACTTGTTTCAACGTCCAGTACAGTAGTCAGGGAGTGCATCCAGCACAGGCAGTCTGGATTGCCAAGTTGGGTGTGGTAATCACCCGGCCATAAAGGAAATCCTCCATAGCCAGCGGGTTAGGCCTTGCCATAGCATGGGGTACAGCACAGGCAGCCACAAAGGGTATCACAGATATTCGTTATCTAGAGTTGACATCTAACCAAGTGATGGAGCCTACCTTTGTTCTGGGATCTTCTGCGTGTCTAATATAACTTTAGCAAATGTCGGCTGATTGGCTCCCTCTTCCCGTATAGCAACATACGTTGGCGTAGCATTTGGTGACACCTTTTCTGGCGTGTCGGCGGTCATGACTTCCTCCTCATGGTCTGGTTCTGCGCTCTCTATTCTCGACAGCGTGTTGACACTTTCGCTGAAATGAGACCAATATACATGTAGCATAAGCCAGAAAATTAGCGTGTCAGTCAAACTCACAATTGGTCGCCAAACTGTGAGTTTTCTGGACGTCATCTGCCGAATCCAGATTCTGTATACTCACCTCACTTCAGCTTCTTCATCAATTTCCATCTCATCTTCATCATCGTCATCATCGCCTTCTCCCTCGTCATCCGAACCAAGACCATCGTCGAGATCTTTCTGGGCCTTCGTCAACCGTGCCTGCCGCACCAACGCATCCAAATCAATCTGCGAGTCATCGATACAGATTGGCACCGGCACAACACCAAGTTCAATGCACTTCCTCTGGTGAGATTTGGACTTCATATGTTTGGTGAGATTACCTTTTGTTTTGAAGGAGAAGTTGCAATGTTTACAAAGATACGGACGAACATCTGTATGTGTTCGAATATGCTTCTTCAACATGCTCGGCTTCTTGCAACGGATGCCGCACTCCTCGCAGATGTACTTCCCGCGACCACGGCCACGAACATAGACATACTCCTCTTCTGATTTCCAACCACCTTTGAAAATCTTGACACGTTTCGGCTGACCCATTTCTGAGAGGGAACGCTTCAGTTCACGATTCTCTGAGTTCTTCCTCAGGGCGTTTTCATCGAGTGACGCCTGTTTTGTCACCGGAGGAAGTTTAATGAACTTCGACATTTTGGTCATGAGGATGTTGGAATCATCTTTTGCTCTTTCTGGTGATCTGGTTGGTGTGTCCGCTTTCGCCTTCGATGGTGAAATCCTGACGGACACGACAGGTGCCGTCATGTTTCGTTGTGCCGGCGTTTTCACATTATTGAAGAAGTTCCACGCACTACTGTGTGTCAGGACACCAGTATTCGGTGCTTTGGTCGGCGCAGTGACGAAATATTCCCGTGCTGATCGCTTCCGTGTTCGATAAAGTCCAAACAAGGCCTTGCTTGACAAGCCCATAGGGTTCGGGTTGTGACTTGCTGTCTTCCAGTTCGAGTACATAGAAATCTTGTTGCTATTCCCGACCGGAACGTACATCGGTTGGGTTCCTTGCAATGAACAGAAAGTCAAATTTGTCGACATGCGGAGCGATGGATAGCTGTGTCCTAACAGAAAAAGTGACATCGCTTTGTCTGGTGATGTACTTTGAATTGGCAGGGACTTCAAATCTGACGGAACTTGCACGAGTAGTTTCCCATGATCCTTCACTGAAGATGGCATATCCTCCTTCGGAGAGCCTGCAGGCTCTTTGGATACAGTCAGACTCAAGGTTGTCACTTTCTGGCCATAAACACGCCCTAAATGAAGTGGAGCCAGTGCCAAACGTGGAGGGCGGATAAACTGAAAGCTCTGATTCACTGGCAGAATGATAGTGGGTTGGTTCGTACTCGGCAATGCAACACTTATGACCTTCTGTACCGGTGAAATAGTTTGTACATCCTTCAGCGGCATCGGAAACAGTCCCAGAAGTGCCTGGCTGGTAAGGTTTGAGGGCTGCTCCGGCTGAATTGCCACGGCTAGCGGCATCGCTAGCTCATCACGAGCCTGCTGCTGATTCCTGTGCGAACTCATCAGGGGTTCAGACTGTGCCCTTATGAAGGTATGGGACCGACTGCCGCTCCCATCGCTGATAGTCTTGGATTCCCTCTGTTTTTCCTGTAAATCAATCTCAAAGGAAACCTGCTTTTCGACGGAAGGTTGACGTTCCACTGATGCCTGTTTTAAGCTACTTGTCAGAGAACTTTTCCCAAGAGTCGTTGACTTGTACGCCTCCTTACGCTTCTCCGGGGTCGTGATCTGCTTCCCTGGCGATGCTCTAGGCACGTCTGGTTTCGCTGCCGAATCATCCTCAGGAACACGCTCCGTGCTCATTGATCTCCGCATTAAGATTTTCCCGCGTAACTTCTGCAAAGACTGGGAACTTGCGTGGCTCTGATTAGGCGGGGTCTCAGTGCTGGCTTGTCTCTGGAGGGGTGGGTGGTGACGAGCGAGGTTCGGCTGCGAAAGAGAACTTGAACTCCCTGGATGATGCCCCAAGGATAACGAACGCTGCAGCGCCATCGGAATACTTGACAGGGAGAGTGACGACGTCTGCAACCTTCCCATAGAGGGCGCCACTAAATGATGTCCAGACATGTCGAGACTTCGAGCACGAAATATATGACCTTGACTATCTAATCCACCTGCTGCGTCTGAAGTTGGAGAACGTTCACATTCTTTTGAAATCTCCATCTGTAAGTCTTCCGCGATAACAAGATGGCCGCCGTCCGCTTCCTCCACAATAACATGCTCAAGTCTGGCGCCAGATAGCTCTGGTGAGCTGAACATTCGACGGATGTTTCCCGGGTTTTCTTCCACAGGGAAAGTAATCGGCTGATTTTGATTCTTTGTGAGTAGATCTTTGATCGCACTGCTCGATCCAGAGGACTTATTGCCACCTGGTGGAGGTTTGGGTAACTGAATCTGTATCTTAATCTCCTTAGCTGTCTGTCCGTCCGTCTCTGCAGGAGTGGCAACTTCAACTCTCGGGACGACTTGTGGGCTCAAACTGACACGCTGTACGTTCTGATCACCAATGATATAGTACTGCTCCGGCGGTACCGGTGTCGCCACCTGCGGTTTCGGCAAGATTCGCACACCTTCTGTCTGCAACAATGGACTTGACATGGCTGAGCTCACCATAATCATGTTCCCTTGCGGTTGGTAACCCCCCGACTGCACCAAGACCCTCGGCTGGGTGTACTCCTTGTTTTCACTGTTCTGCCGTGACAGACGTTTGGGACGAGGGGGGTCGGCCATCGGTGTGGCAAGAACAGCATCATTGGCCGATATCAACGCTGAAATCCTCTGATGTAACATCTCTGGTGTTATCGATTTCGCGGGCTCTGATGCACTCCGGAGAAATTTGGCATGTTTTTCTGCCCTGGCGATCTCCGCTGCAGATGAATCGAAGCTTCCTGATGATAACAGCATCTTCTCCCCCTCGATACTCGGCTGCGTTGAAAAAGAATGAGCCTTCATTAGCTGTCCAGAATTCGGGCGCTGCAGTTGCCATTTTGTCGGGGAATTTTTACCCGGTACTTCGCTGAGGATCACAATATCATCTCGCACCTCCATCTCCTGACCTTGTGAACTGTCATTTTTCTCCACATAAAACCCTGCCATAGATAAAGCGGCAGGGCAATCAGAGTCGGTCGACTGGCCCTGGCTATCCAATCTTTTGGTTACAATGGTGGTCTCCATGGGGGCGTTCGAATCATCACCATCGCCCTCGCTTTCAGAGATATCGCTTCCTTCACCAGGATAGTCCTTATCCGTTGACTTATTCAGGTCCATTTCTTCAATGCTTGCAGCAGAGTGACCGACTTTTATCGCGTGAGCACGAGACTTACAGTGCTTGTACAAATTACTCTTCGTTTTAAAGGAAAACCCACACGGACCACAGGGGTACGGACGCTCATTCGTGTGAGCACGAATGTGCTTCTCCAGAACAGAGGGTTTTGCACAACCTCGGTTACAGTATGGACAAATATGGCGGCCTGGTTTCTGAGCTTGATATTTTCGTTTCTTTACAGTTTCCTGGTTCGACGCTGAAACCGGTGGAGTAGATGGGCCAGAACTTTGTACCGGAGGATTCTGAGGTACTTTCATATCATGTTGTAATGTTTGTGCCGGATACAACACAGTCAAATTCTTCTCCGTCGCTAGTTTGTTCTCAGGGTCCACGTAGACAATTTTGTAGCCCTTATCCTCCGCTGGGTTTGCTTTTAATTGGTTAGAATTATCGGCGGTGTTTACGATATGATAAGACATGATGTCTTCAGGAACAACGGTGACAATTTGAACCATCTCTATCTCATTACTACGTGGTAGGGTCTGTACCGCTTCCACAGTTTCAACGACTGCGGGTGCAGCGGGATTTGTAACAATGTTAAGTTGCTGGAGAGAATCTCTCGGCAATATAGTCAACTCACGAACGGTCTTCGCCTTCTGCACCGGCACTTTGTCTTTCGACACAATATGCTGGAGTTCTGAGTCAGTCACTTGAAATAACGCCTCTAACGAACGATTTCGTGTGACTCCGCCACGCTCTGCGTCTCCGTCTTTCGAGCTCCCAGGGCTGTGTGCTTCTTCCTCTGTACTACTTTTTCCTCCATCAGCGGGCGATATTTTAACATCTTGGCCTGAAATAAACAAGAAAACCACACATAATGCCCCCTTGTCTTCTTATTAGCAAGCAGTGTTCATTGGACACACAGTGTCAGGGCCAAAGTGTTGAC
>NMRB01000116.1:490962-546234 GCA_002633025.1 Notospermus geniculatus | reverse complement strand
CAAAGCGCTCCAATGTGCTATGTGGTCCCCTGCAGATGACCTTTATGTGCATGTGAAGTTCCAGCCCGATCGGACATCCAATATGGCCGCCAGGTGGCATAACCCCAAAATCATCAAAGTCTTTTCTGGGAATGACTTGACCCAGATTGCTCATAACTGATATGTACCTCCCTCTGTCATTAGACTATTATGTCCGACCCACTGAGCACATGGTCCATGGACCATTTCAGTTTTTAGCCCGCTTGGCCGCAAGGCCCAGCAGGGCTTATGCTGTGGTTGGGGCCATTGAGTCGTGGTCTGTCGTGCGTTACTCCGTACGGCGGTCCGGCGGTACGTCCGTAAACTTTTGGTTTGTTAGCGCTCTAGCGCCTTTATTTTTTGACGAATCTTTTTGGTCTTTGTTGGGTCTATATATGGGCCAAAGATCTAGGTCGAGTTCGATTTTGAGCATGATTGGATTGTTATTTTGGTCTCCAGGGGGCGTTTTGTGAAAACGTTCAAAGGGCTATATTTTGATCATGGTTCGAGCTATCAAATTAAAAGTTTGTACACATGTACCTCTAGGTTATAGCAACTTACAGACAAAATTTCGGTGAAATCTGATTCTTGACTTTGCCACTCAGGGGCCAACCTTCCAGAAACATAAAGGGTTAGACTATTTCTTCGTAACAAAGTATATTATAGGATACATAGCATAATACTGTTTCAAGCCAAGCGGGCACAGTGCCATTGGCAGTATTTTTGCCGAATCTTTTTGGTCTTTGGTGGGTGTATATATGGGCCTAAGATCTAGGTCGAGTTCGATTTTGAGCACGGTTGGATTTCTATTGTTGGCCTCCACGGGGCGTTTTGTGAAAATTTCAAACGGCTATATTTTGATAATGGTTTGAACTATTGTGTTGAAACTTTGTACACATGTACCTCTAGGTTAAAGCAACTTACAGACAAAACTTCGGTGATATCTGATTCTTTACTTTGCCACTAGGGGGCCAAAACCAAAATCATGGAAAGCGCTATTTCTCCCTGACCAAGAGATGAATTTTTGTCAATATTTTTCATGGGTATATCTAATAAGGATACATACGATATTGCACTCGAATTTTTAATTTGACCTACTTTTCAAGTTCACAGAGGTCAAAGTTCGCCAGAAATTACGAAATCGGCTCTTTTTGTAATGGTTTGCCCCTATTGCTTTGAAACTTTGCACATATCTAGGCCTACCTCTAGGTTGTAGTGTAACAACTCGGATGAATGTTCGGTAAAATGTAATTTTTGACTTTGCCACTGGGGGCGCCAAAACCCAAAAAAACATAAAGCGTTATTTCTCCCTTGGCCATCACCATGCTTCAAGCCAAGCGGGCACAGTGCCATCGGCACTATTTTTCAGCCCTGTAGGGGGTGCTTTGTAAAAACCACACAAGTTCCCTTCCACTCTGTAACTTCTGAACGACTGAAGATTTTGGTTTCATATTTGGTGGGAGGGAGTATCATGGGCTAACAGTGTGTCGCGTGAAAGAATCGACCAAATCCGATTCTCCACTCCACCACCAGGGGGGCCAAAGCCTAAAACACAAAAACTGCATTTACACCTTAAAGGTGCTCTAGTTCGAATTGTAAACATTATGGTGTGCCACCTATTGTCAACTTCTGGTACTAACAAATCAGATAAAATCGAATTAAATCTCACCTTTCACAACTTTTTGTTTGTTTTTGAGCGTAAAATCATAAATATATTTCAGCATTACCAACTTTCGCTACCATCGACAGTGCGCAGGCGCGGCCATGACACTACGGCCGTGCCCGGCGTATGTACAGTCAATGTTCAGGCGGCTAAGGAAAAACCCTGCCTGTGGTCACATAAGTAACGGAAATGAAATATTTCACCTGGATATGGCATCTTCAGGTGTCTACAAAGGCAGACCTATCAACTTTAAACCAAAAGGAAATAGTTCATACGCTTCCTTTTTGCTGTTGAAAATGAGTAGTCCAGTGTTATTATGAAGCCTTTAGAAATATGAAGAATGCTGAAATACATGATTTTCTAATGCAATTTGACAAAAAGTATGAGGCGGAATTGTTCTATTTCACCTGGCTTGTTAAACTAGAGGTGTTGGTCAATAGAATCCTATAGAAAAGTATTCTTTTTCAAAACACCCATCCACTTCCGTTTTTTGGTTGAAATATGGTCCATTCAACCAAAGGGGCAGCTCACTTTCGGAACCATTTTCCCAACTAATTTTTCATTATGTTGCAGTTGTTTGATTTTTCAGGTATAGTATTTTATAATATGAACTACATAATCATGAAAGAAACATGCGACATCAGCTTCATTAATTAGGAAAACAAAGAGCATTTGCAAAATGTCCGAAATCAGCATGAAAAGAGTGAAATTGTTCCCTAATGTTTGTTGTACTGGGAGAGTAATGGTATTATTTATCATTCATCGAAAAATCATTGCTAAAACATATTGGTTTTGCTGAAATATTTGCATAAAATGTGTGATTTTCTTCATTTCTGGACCCCTATTTAAGTGTGTGTGTGGGGGGGGGGGGGTGGAGAACAGAACAGCACATCCAGGGTGTCAGATTTGAATGGAATGTTGTGGTAAAGATTATGATCAATATCAGTGTGGTGTGTTGGTGTTGTGTAAGGTCATAAAAGGGAATACCGGGTACAATTTGATGTCCCACTGATCACTTAGGCCTACCCACATGGCATGGTTGATTACGCACGTTGTAACTGATATAGATCATATTCTTTACGACAGCATTCCATTCAAATCTGACAGGCCTAGGAATGAGGCTTTCGTGGGAGCAGCAATCTTGAATGCGAGCTGCCCTAGCTGCGGCAAGCCGAACGAAAATGACAGCGAAAGTTGGTAATGTTACAAGAATATTTATCAAGATAGATATAAAAATAAATAACATTAATGTTTTGGTATACACGGTGCTGCCACCTGTCCGAGGAAAAATAACTATTATAATCAATCATGTAAATAAACAAACCGTAATGTTTACATTTCGAACTAGAGCACCTTTAAATATTGAACGTAATTTCACCAAATTTTTGTGGTTGGCTCATCTAGCAAGGGTACATAATATATCGCACGCTTTTGGAATTTAATCGATGTTTCAGCCCTATAGGGGGCACTTTGTAAAAACCACAAAAGTTCCCTTCCGCTCTGTAACTTCTGAACGACTGAAGATTTTGGGTTCATATTTAGTGGGGGGATGTGTCGTGGGCCAACGGTGTGTCGCGTGAATGAATCGACCAAATCTGATTCTCCACTTTGCCACCAGGGGGGCCAAAAGCCGAAACACATAAACTGTGATTGTGCCTTAAAGGGCCTCTAGAGGCAGCTCGCCATTAGGCTACTATCAGTACCGGTTCTTCAGCTAGGCGGCGCCACTTTAACGTTAATCACCATTACGAGGTATTAAACCTGGGTTTTCCCCGGGGTTTTCCCCAGCCATGCTGGGCTGCCTCTAGAGGCCCTTTAAATACTGAACGGAATTTCACTAAATTTTTATGGTAGGCTCACCTAGCAAGGGTACATAATATTTTTGAATTTAATTGATTTTTCAGCCCTGTAGGGGGCGCTTCCCCTTTTGCTCTGTAACTTCGTTTGGTTACGCTTATCTAGCAAGGGTAATAACCATAAAAATTCCCTTCCTTCTGCTCATGATAGTACCTTCGACATTGACGCTGTGACTTGTGACTCGAATATCACTTCTGGCTCGCAATATTTCAATGTACGCAACTTTCGGTGGGATTTGTGGGATTAGGCCAGTTTCCGTTAGTTTCCGTAGGTTCCGTTAAATCGACATGGCCGGCTAGATGGGCGTCAGGCCAGATATACTGGTGAGAATCAGATGGGTACTCCCTGGTTTGCCAACGCCACCTGCTGGATTCTAGAACAGTGGGGCTGCAGAGTGAGTTGGTGTTCTTACCGCAGTTCTTTATCATTGCCATCAAGGTTCACAGACAAGCGAGCTGTTCGGTTGAAAAAAGAAATCAACTTTTTCATGCTTGTTGCTGTAGATGTACTATGGCTGAAGGGGTTATTGTCCTCCTGGGTCCACATGAAGTGGACCCAGGTTTGATGTGGTCAAGTGAAAATTGTACCCTGGGTCCAATTCCTTGTTATAGACTGTACCCAGGTTCTGATTTAGAGACCGAGGGACGAGTCCATTATGAAGATCTCGTCAGATACGTGAATTAGCGTAGGTTGGTTCCACGATTCTCCACCAGGTGGTACTATTGCTAATGATGCATGATCAGACACACCCATCATGGCCATGCACACTTGACACATTCACACGTACATGGGAATGGCAGATTTTCTTGTCCAGCTGGCGAGTTGATTACCGGTAACTTCCTCTGTAACATCCGAGGTTGAAAACTGTCCAGCGAGTCAAAAACAAAATTCTTTCAACTTCTCTTCTTCACCGAGAACAACCTTGCCCCGAGGTCTCTAAATCAGAACCTGGGTTGAGTTTGGAACAAGAAAGTGGACCCAGGGTACAGTGTCACTTGACGACATCGAACCTGGGTACACTTTATGTATACCCAGGACGACAGCAACCCCTTCAGCCGTACTATGGGTTGTTATATCTGAAAATAAAGACGTTCTATAATAAAGATGTACCGTAATGCTGATGTCAGGTCGACCTTGTGACGGCACAGAATAGGCGACGACTGACCTTCATGGATCATTTTGCGTCTGAGGCACGAACACGTGGAACAAATCAGTTGCCAGTTGCGTCTCGCCTGTGATGATATGCATCGGTTGCATGTTAAAACAAGAAGACATTGTAAATGTCATAAAAAAATGGTTACTGCATAATGGAAATGGGCATCTTGTGGGTGATATCATACCTCTAACTCTACCACAGGCAGAGATATTGCAAATTATCAACTTTGATCTTGACCTTGAATTCTGATCATCGAGGTCATTGCATAATCGAAATGGGCATCCTCAATAATCTAAGTATGGGTGATATCATGCATCTGTGTCGACCACAGGCAGAGAGAGTTCAAATTACAAAGTTTCACCTTGACCTCTGATCATCAAGGTCATTGCATAATCGAAATGGGCATCCTCAATTACCTAAGTATGGATGATATCATGCCTCTACCTCTACCACAGGAAGAGATACTTCAAATTATCAAGTTTGACCTTGACCTTGATGACCTCTGATCATCAAGGTCACTGCATAATCGAAATGGGCATCCTCAATAACCAAAGTACGGGTGATATCATGCCTCTATCTCTACCACAGGCACAGATATTTCAAATTATCAAGTTTGATATATCAAAATCTCATGATATCTCATCACCCAGACACATGGGGCTGAGAATTTTAACATAGTCCAGTTCTTGGATAAGCAGGCATGAAGTAAGACTTGTTTCATGTTGCTCAGCTGACAATATGGCAAGTTATCTCAAAATATCAAAGGGGCTGTTCACTTTCGGAACCATTTTCCCAACTAATTTTTCATTATGTTGCAGTTGTTTGATTTTCATGATAACTTCAGGTATAATATTTAACAATGTGAACTACACAATCACGAAAGAAAAATGTGTCATCAGTTTCATTAATTAGGTGTTAAAGGAGCTGAGTTACGGCATCAGATAAAAGCGTGACGGACAAAATATCAAGTCTGATATGTTAATTACATCATGATGAAGGCATCTGATGTTGAAAATAATTAGCTCGATCATTGGATTGCCCAGGTTGAGAAACCTAGGGGTAGGATGTGTTACCAGAGCTGTAGCCGTTGAAGGAGATAAGATATGAAGGCGTGACAGACGGACACACACACACTGACACCACGACCAAAAACAATATGGTTCCGATCAAGATCGGGAACCATAAATATAGCGAATCGCAAGAGTTAAACATGTTCAACTTCAGTGCACTGACAAAAATTTTGATCATGTCAGGCGTCGACCTGATTTGAGTTACAACTCCCTGTGCGCAGATGCCGCCTGTTCCACTGTTCTGACTGTTCCGTCCTAGCACAGGCAATCGTAGGTGCGATCTGACATCAGCAAAAATCATGATCTTGAGTCACTGTGATGTGATCTTGATGAGGCTGAGGGAAGACATTGGCAGCGAAGCAGTCGTCAAGATCAGTGATCTTGAGTTGTATTTGAGAAAGATATTTGCATGTTTACCATAGCAATGACCTATTTATGAATCTCATCTACAAACTGCCTGGAATTGTTACCTTTTGGTATTCTTCCAACACACTGCCAGAAGCCTAAAAGTACAAAATATGCCAGAAATGTTTGTATTTCCATCCTTTGTTGCCTTATATGTCCTAATGATCTACCCACCCTGGACCTGTCACTTGCTGAGCGGATGTGGATTCTGGATGCTGGCGCCTCAGTGCTTTCTCTTAGAAACACTCCAAGCCTTCTCAATGCAGTCTAGGTCTAGCTGACTCCTTTTGCCTCGAGACGAGATTGGAATTACATGTAGCTACCTAAAGCCTGGAGGCGAGGTTGGGAAATCCGGGTGGTGCAATCCAACGATAAATCCAGCATAAAAAATCCAGAGTCCAGAGTTGAGGCTATTCGAACACCCGATGTTACTAGATCATTTCCGATCAATGATGTACTGGTAAAGTGAAAGGAGGCACTGATCATCAACCAGATTAAAATGCAATAGCACATGCCTTGCAATTGTTCAGCGTTGTCAGATGCCGTGTGTGTTTCTGAGGTTACAAAAATTGCATGATTTACAATCCATAGCACTGTTTACACTACATAAAAACCTGCGTCGCACCCGGGCTTTTTCTGTCTACACCTGTTAAAACCCCGGGTCTAATATACCCGGGGATGCAAAACCCTGTGCTAATAAGCCCCTCCGATCTCAAACGGTTTTGGAGGGCTTAATTTAGGTGTTGATGCGCGCCGGGTCTCAGGTGGGATTTTTCAGAGCCGGGCTTGACATGGGTACTAAAAAGCCCGGGAATTTCTATGTAGTGTAAACAGGGCTCATGATGCAGAGCTGCTGTTGGGATAAATTGTCACGCGGGTATCCCCTTGGGCCGAGAAAACCGAAAACATCATCACGATTTCACACACACAATCCAGGTGAATTTGACGGAGAACTCCACCATCTTGAATTTAAGGGAGCTGACACGATGGGGCAGTATTTAATACTGATGGATAATCATTGAAATCAACACAAAGCTTGTAGATTCCTCGCATACCCTGCTTGAGGGTGAAATTGATCTTCTGCTGGTCATAGTCTTGTGGTGATGGATGTCAAACAATAAATAAGAAATTTATTGTTTGAAAAAAGACTTTGTGCAAAATGAATCGGGAATCAAAAGTCAAACCAGTTTCAATCGATACTATTGGAAATTACTTGTTGTATGCCCACTGAATTATTCTGCTTTCAAACTGCGTGTGTCTGTCTGTCCGTCCGAGCAACTACAGAGAAAAGTAATACTAATGCGCCAAATATATTAACACCTTCTACGCCGAAAACAAGAATCTTTGTCAAACGCCGACAACTGAGTTTGGTTTAACATGTTGAAACTAGGCCAATCAATAGGCTACCGAAGTAAAATTTAATTGGAGCTCATTTCAAACATTCGAAACGGTCAAACAAAAAAAACGTCCGCCATTTTGTTTTCTGCGAGCAGTGGACATTGCATCTTGAGCAGCAGACACGAAAATGTCCAATGCTCACATGACGCATCTCGGCCAATCATATTTACGGACTCTCTCCAGGGGCGTCGCCACGTCCGTTGGGTTGGGGGGGCCGAAGGCGCGAGCTAGCCGAGCGGGGGGTTTGATGCGTTAGATGCGTTTTCCTGGCATCTGGGAATGAGACATCATGCATTTTCCAGTTAATAATAATAATAATAATAATGTGTGGGTTTATAGTGCCTTTTACATTTAAGTGTCAAGGCACTTCACAACATTATTACCCCGCCTATGATTCAGAAACCTTTCTGTAGAAACCAAGGGCAGCCACAATACGGCGCAAACGATGGACATTTCAGCAGGCCAGTTGAGAGTTACAGAGTGACACGGCCGGGGATCGAACCCGCGATCTTCTGATCACGAGTCCACAGCCCTAACCATTATGCCACCGCGCTCCCCCAAAAAAGTTGCAAAAAAGACTGTTTTTGTACTGCAAACATTTACATCTGACGTGGAGTACAATATTTCAATGAGTGATCCTATACTGGATAGTGGATGCGTCCCTCTACTTTCAAAATGAATCAAGACTTATGGCATTTGGAAAATTTAATTAATGAACATTAAATGTTAAATTAAATTTTCCAAATGCCGTAAAGTCTTGATTCATTTGGTGCATGCTATTCGTGCTCGCTTTCCTGGTAATCCCTCAACACTCGCTGCACCATGACCATAAAAGGAGAGAAGCTTCGAGGTGGGAAAAGTGTCAGCAGGCGATGGGCGTTTGATCGGCATGTTCTGTTCTGGACTAGCATTTTAACAGGTGGTGTGCTGCACGCAGCAATACCGTTTTCGCTTCTTTCCTCGGCGGCCTATGTAACATTTATGGCTTTGAAAAAAGTTTGTTGCTCTGCAAAAGCTAGGGGGCCCATGGCCACCCCCCCCCCCCCATGGCGACGCCCCTGCTCTCTTGATGTATCGGCATGATATTGTGTTACGTATATTCCTCAAAATTGAACGATCTGTATGCCAGAAAAAATGGTGTTGGTATCGTTTTCATTGGAGTAGCCGGCGATCTGCCTCCAGAGCATCCACATGTCTTTCTGCTGGCAAAATAGAGGGCGTCCCTGCATCGCGACTGATAAGTTGTGCATAACTTGATACATTCCATTGCTGATCGTGTAAAATGAAATTTTGTTAAGTGTTTGAAAGTGATGGTCGTCTTGTGACTGGTTCTGTAGTAGACTGATCCAACTGAAATAGATTCATAGTTTGTTTCATGATCATTTAACAAGGTGCAGGGGCAGATCTAGGGTTTCCAGAAAGGCGGCATAATGGGTCTGGGGGCCTTTCTCAGAAAATTTTCAAGAACGGGCATTTTCCCATGCATCTGAGGTGCAAAAAACCATCACTCTGCCACCGTAACAAAGAGAATCTCTCGAAAGAACTGGTGAGTTGATTGTTTGTCTTATCCATCTCTATCCTCTGCTAAACATAACCGCGTTAATGGAGATTGACATCTACCTATTATCAACCTCGCCCCATGTACATGTAGTAACTCTCGTTCCTAGGATATCCATGTAGGCATTTTATTGTCCCAGGAGCCCTCGGAGGGGGACTCGAAAATACCCGCCAACCGTGCGCCTCTGCCGCTCTGGCGAGATGCCTTGGCTCATAGATTGGTCTCAGACCTTCGTTGGAAGGAACGGTTCGGACACAACAGTACCCTAACCTTAGAGCCATAATGCTTTCGTAGTGGGTTGGCCATGATAATTTCAGGGGTTGGGGTATTGAAAATAGGAGGGCTTATTTCGCACGGTATTTCAATGCAGTCTGTTGACGAGAGTTTATTGTGCTGCCTTGAAAAACGATCAGATTAGCTTTAGAGAAACATGAGTTTCCTCTGTTCATACGAAACTTTGTGCTGGTGTCGAATGGTCATGATGACGGCGTAACCCAGCTCCTGGCGAAACACACCTCACATCAGTTGTCAGACGGATCCAATTCGGTCATAAACTAATAGAAATTGCATATCTTTACGGTGTTGGTATAGACAGCCATTTGAACAACATCACTTGATCGTTCTACTAGCAGACAGATTTCGAGGGTGTGTTCTTCGAAAACAGCGTCAGTGAACATCCGTACATTTTGGTTTAACCTCTGAGTCGAAGTACATTTTACAACATGACGGAATCTCTAGTTGTTCAGTGTTTATACAGACCGACTTACATAGAAACAGTCAGTGATTTAGTCTTGTTCGTCATGTATGTTCCATTCATGTTATGTTACGTCGTGTTTGGTATCGTTGGAAATTCACTAGCGATCGTTGTCCTGAGCAGGGAGATGAAGGGTTCCACGTCATTTCTTCTTCGGGCTCTGGCGATATCCGACAGCGGTGTCCTCACCATATACGGCTTTGCATACTCCCTCCCAGCCGTCTTCACCTACACGGGACATCTCGAAATCTACTACGAGTTCTTTCAACTTTCCCGCGGATACCAATGGGCGGTTGCATGGTATTTCAAGACAGTATCTACTTATATCATGGTATTCGTAGCAACAGAGAGATATGTAGCTGTGTGTTTTCCACTGAAGGCCAAGCCTTTATGTACAGTTAGGAACTCTAGAATCGTCAGTATTGGAATCATCGTTTTCTCTCTCTGTTATAACTTTCCTAAATTTTGGTACTGCGACACGGTCTTTGAATTTGACGTCTGCACTAATCGAGTTAGGCCTGTCTCAGTTTACAGCGAACTCTTCGGCAGGAATTTTGACTTTCGAATAGCCTATATCAACGTTCTCTTTTACATTATCTTGTTTTTCATACCCTTTGCTTGTCTTACATTCACGGGGACAAGAATGGTTTGGGTTTTGAGGAGAAATGCCAGTGGTCTAACGGCTTCAAGAGATAGTGATGACCATGATAAACAAAAAACCACCATAACGAAACGGATTGTCATTTTGGTGATGTGTTTCTTTATTTTAGAGTTGCCGTCACTTTTGATCAACTTGGGAGCTACAATTTATATCTTGTGGCTGCCTGGTGAACGAAATGTGGACTCGCTATTCCCAGTAATGGGAGCACTGTACGTGGTGTCTGGCGCAAATTCCTTTATCAACTTTTATGTCTACGTTCTCACTGGGCGCAGGTTCAGGGCGATTTTACGCAGTATGCTTATTAAGTGCATTTTTTAGCTTGTTGTCAAAATAGCCCACAATGGAAGGAATCCTTATGTTGTGTAGAATTCATGCTTTGAAAGTTTTTGATAATTTGTTTGTGCTGAATAACATTTAGATGTAATGTACAATAGGTATGACAATCTCGTACCCAGAGATTAGTTGCGCTCGGGCCGAGGTGTATGTCGCTCCACTAATCTCTGAGGACGGCTATGGACTACTTTGGGGTTTCCAAGGCACGTGTATTACGCACGGTGCAAGAATATATACTAATTTTTGACCGCTTCACTCCAAGTTTATATGGTGCGCCAAGTCGTGCTGTGGTTTTTCCTCAATAAGTACAACAGATCCTTCACAAAAACCTTTCTGAGGACATTTTTGTGTATAACATTTCATACTCAAATTATTTCAATGCACTGCGGTTTAAAATCGGTCTAAAATTGCACGATGCTACAAATCACACGTACATGTAAGGCGTGAAATGAGCCAACCGTCTCCAGAGATTAGTGGAGCAACCTTCACCCTCGGCCCGAGCGTAACGAATCACTGGGTAAGAGATTGTATACACTCTTAGCCAAAAAGGTTCGTTAGGGGTTCTTTGTGCTACACCAGAGGAACCCCAAGGTTCTAGAACCTTCTGTAATGAACCCGAAAGGGTTCCATATAGAACATTTCTGTCGCCAAAGAACTCATAAAGGTTCCAGATAGAACCCTTTTCTGAGGGAAAGGTTCTATCTGGAACCTCTAGGGGTTCTTAAAAAACCCGAGGGTTCTTAAATCAGAGGGTTCTCCTGGTGTGGCACCAAAGAACCTTTTCGGCTAAGAGTGTAGGTTTGAAAGCTCTGGCCTGTATTGGCACATGCCTATCAGGAATCCGACATTTGACAGTGTGGATCGGCTTTAGCACGATTAGCTATGATGAAATTTAAAAAAAAATCTCGTACATTACATGTGTACAGAGCTCCTTAAAAATGTTACCATTTTGTTTCTGTCTCAAAAATAAACTTTCAAATGAGACTCTTGTTATGATTAGAAGAAAGCTGGGAGGTTTTTTCTCTCGAATTGGAATGGTTTTGATACCGTTTTTGTAACAATCACAATCACAGTTTTTGTGACTTAGCAGGTTTACGATTCTGCGACTGCAAATGGACATTTTCGCTGCGTCTAACTGCTTGACCGACATTGCATTTTCGGCAGGATATTTTGAAATTTTGAAGAAAGATGCCTATATCCTTTAGATAAAAGGTTCAAAATATGGAAGTTATAGCGCAGCTCCGATACGAAATCTGTCAATCTAATCGGTGAGGTATGGTAGTAGCCCTTGGTGGAAGAATCGAATGAACCATCAGCCACTCTATCAGACCATAGTGACCAGCAACAACAAAGAACCCATCCTCGAATCCCACGTGTATTGGCAACGTCATAAGACTGTAGACACCACGACCCCTGGATGATTTCGCACATGATTTCTATATTCGGCGACATCGAGAAGAACAATAGTGAGCTTCTGCAAGCGCCCGGTTAGGCCATAGGTCACAGGGCCTTCGAACCTACGTTAACGACTTGGCGCACCGCCAAGTGAAACGTGTGTAAACGTGCTTTCCGCCAAGCCATAAAATCTGCCGCCAAGTCAAAAAAATCGTCCGCCAGGTGATTTTATAATGTAAATGATGAATAAAAGCCTTAATCAACATCCTCTTTACCATTAGTGCCCCTTTCTCATCCTAATATCCTATCACCAGCCCCAAAGTCATTCTCCGAATCCCCCACTAACTGACGAAATCGCCATGAACACGGGAACACGTGCGCTCTCAATCCGACAGCCACGCTGGCCGCAGTCTACTTTAAAGCTGAACTGCATGAACAAAAACTGGAGATCCGAGCACTAAAAAAGACCACCACGCCACGGTGGTGGTCAAGAGAAATGCAAACGACCATAAGGCACTTTCAAAACACCTCCGAAACATGATACACTACCAGGCTATTTGGTGGCGCCACTGTATTCACCCTCAGTCAGTCAATAGAGCAACATCAAGACATGGCATCCAGTGACTTCTGCAGGTCAAAGGCATTAGGTTCTTANATCGGCAGTTTCCGTCAGTATTCGTGCCAAGTGACTTCCTTGTAATGGCCGCCGATTTTTTATCGCAGACATGGCAGATGCCGGGAAATTGGATGTTTTATCCTACAATTTTCAAAAATTTTTCGTAACTCTCACCTAAACTTTTATCTACTGTTTGGGCGCACTCACACAATAGATAAACGTCGTCGTAGAGCCTACCCGGGCACTTGCAGAAGCTCACTAATGTGCCAATCACAGTGCTTATAAGGTTAATTCTCAACCTCGCCTTCAGGTTTTGCCATGGCGTCATCTA
The DNA here is from genome assembly GCA_002633025.1 of Notospermus geniculatus. Classification (NCBI taxonomy): domain Eukaryota; kingdom Metazoa; phylum Nemertea; class Pilidiophora; order Heteronemertea; family Lineidae; genus Notospermus; species Notospermus geniculatus. Next base: position 533,019 of record NMRB01000116.1, on the reverse strand, counting down.
CCCCAAGCAGCAGGACATTTCATTAGCGTGAGTCAGTCCGGGAAATGTCCTTTAAAAGAAACGTTCCCGAATTCAGCCTCGGAGTCCGAATACAAGTTGTACATGTATACACCGCAGTCATAATTGTCGAGATGGTATTAGTGGCACACGCATGAGGTACATGTATGCTTCAGTTAGTCTCGCGCAGCCAGATCCTCGGCCAACCGAGGGTCTGGGGCCATATGCATAAAACTACTTAAGTATAAAAATCCCAAGGGATTCCCTCAAACCACCACTAAAGTGGAAATCTTAACTTAAAGCCTCACTGTATTGAATTCAGAAAGCAGGCCTTAGGCTAAGAATCCATTCACGCGATTTTCTTGCCGCGCGATGTCGCATCCTTTGTCCAGGACCAACGCGGCGGAAACAAACAATGCTTTTGAGCGTCTGCGGCAATGATAAACAAAAAACCACCATAACGAAACGGATTGTCATTTTGGTGATGTGTTTCTTTATTTTAGAGTTGCCGTCACTATTGATCAACTTGGGAGCTACAATTTATATCTTGTCGCTGCCGGGTCAACGAAATGTGGACTCGTTGTGTTCTGAAAACTAGGGCTTGATTCTTTGAAATACGTATCAGGCAAGCATTTTGGGGACCTTCACGAGGCTATGAGACCTCTACCTGCACTCTCCTAACACTTTGAAAATGTCGTAAAATTCAATACTGTGAGGCTTTAAGGGAGATGCAGAAAGCTACTTTGGAATAGTGAAAGCCTCAAAATCACCTTTAACTCTAAGTGTGGTCACAGTTCCCTTAACTGACTCCTTAACTTCACAGTTGTGGCAGGCACAGGTTGGAATATGCTATCCATGCTGTTTTTTAATGCATGCTAGCCAAATAGGCCGGGGAAATTATGTGCTAGGCTAGGGTGGGATAACATTGAACTGTGCCAAGGATTTTGATTTGACAGACCATGTATCCTCTTTCTGTCCTACCAATTTGGTAACCTCTTTTTTGTTTTCCACCGTTAATAGCCACTTTACACAGTTCCTAACATACTAAAATGTGCATTACAGCATTGCCTGCAGTCATGTTCATGTACATGCTGCCTACATTTGAGACACCTTCCTTAAGTATAACACTCAAGAAATCTGGGAAACCCCTTGAATACTGAAATTTCATTGGCTGACACCACAATTCCTGGAAATACTTTAGTTAAGGGTTGCCCTTAGCTTAATCTGTTTGTTTTATGCACACACCTTAAGTATGGCACTTGGTAAAGTGAAATTCTTAGACTTTAAGGGTAAGTTTTACACTGAACTTAAGGAAGTTTTATGCATATGGCCCCTGGCCCCAGACGATAGTATTTTCGTAATGACATCCGGCTACCCGCGACCTGATCGAGGACGCGCATACCCGGATGTAATTCATACACAGAGCTATTCGTTAAAGTCAGAGCATTGATTCAGCTTCTATATATACTACTCACAAAAAGTTAAGGACCACTCTTCTGACAACTCATAATTTTGTTTCAGGCATAGCTTCAGAACACGTTATGCAATAACTGAAATCTATGACATATGTGAGTGTGTTTGAGGTTGTTCAGGATAGTTACATCATACAATTTTCAGCTGTAAAAACTGTCATTTGAAAAAGTTGTGCACAAAATAACAAGTGGTCCTTAACTTTTTTTTGAGTAGTGTATGTCGCAGGAACGGTGATAAAAATACAGAATATGAAATTGAAACGGGTTTCTAAGGTGAAAGTCATCGCGTCCTTCTACCGTGTCTACCAGATTCGAACCCATTGACCCTCGCATAAGGCATCGCCAGCACTAAGGGGCCGCACCATTAAAACATACAGGAAATTATTAAAATGTAAGTAATATGTGTCATTAAGCTCGATAAAACTAATTTGAGACATTGTTTCAGTTTTTATTGCGGTACGCTAAGAAATACTTATGGTGCGTCTTCCCATGGACTAAGAAGATAGTGCTAGAACTGTCTGGGAATGGCAATTTGACTGGTGCCGACCCTTTGGTGTCGGGTGGTCCCGTTGAATCTGAATGTCCGATACTTCACTTTTAGACTTGCACCTTTGTACGGTACCGGATGTTATTCAATACCCAAGAGGGATATTGATTTGAAATTCACATCATCTCTTTATCTTATCACACCCTTAATTTTGGTGCAGTTACATCGTATTCGGTTTGATACTTCATAAGATATTGAACTTTAAAAAGTGAGGCGTTTTTTGGGGGGACACCCGATATATCCGTACATGTATCATTCTGGATGGCACAAAAGGTTTTTCTCTTATGGAAAAATGGATGTGAGGTCCAAAAGGACCAATATCGCTAACTCGCAGTGAAAATGAAAGGGTTCACAGTACGTAGACCTATGTCTACTGATTTGGTACCAATCTCACTAAGGTGGTTGCAAGACCAGTATCAACTAGAAATTGGCTTTATTTGAAGACCGCCACTGGCAGAGGCAGAGGTTTCGACAGTCAGTTAATGAGAGGTATTGTTCTGGATGGTTTAGATGAGCAATGTCAGAACTGAGTACTTATGTTGGCAGTGGCATCCATGTATGGTACTTGCAGGCTCTGGGCTGGTTTGGGGTTGGGGAAAGTAATTAGATTTTGTTGAGAAACCAGGCCCTGGTGTGGAACCAGTCTGTCAGGACTTTGCACTAGTTCCGGTGGACATGGAATCTTGAGCGTGAGTTCGACATCAAGAGGTCATCATAAACTTTTAACATACAATTAACATAGGCGTACAGAAGGCGCGCATTGAATTGAAAGGAAAAAATGGCATGTTTTATTTTTGTCATTATCAAATTGTACAAAATACAGATCATCTAACTAATGTTCATGTTGTGACATAACCCTCGCTGCTCCTGATTCCATCATGACTGTTGTCGACTGCAGACATCTCTTGTAGTTTGTAGCCAACAACATGGCTGTAGGTTGCAAGATGGATCTTTTGGGTGCATTCTCTTTTGAAAACTTTGGCTATTTTCATCTTCATGCTGAAAAGAGAAAAGGAAGACGTGCATGTCTTGGCAGTAGGTCTATCTACCATGTCTACATGTATGTAGGCCCCTATCGGTGGTAATTTTTAGCTTGGCCTAGTGACGCTGAATGGGTCAATGTCGTCCTGGGTATACCTTATGTTTACCCAGGATTATCCTGGGTAATCATTTTCTTTACCCAGGATCATCCTGGGTAAACATAAGGATCCTTAACTTTACCCAGCTTGGGAGTTCCCGCCGAATCGTGCTGATCGCTCCGAGGATGGAATTTGGTACGTGCCTCTCTTTTGGCAGAGAACATGCAGTAGGATCATTGCCAAAAAGGGCTGAAAATTACCGCTATACCTCCTCCGGGGTTTGCAATAGGGAGACAAGACCAATCCCTACAACTTTTCAAAAGGGACCGATAGTAAATTCTCAAGGACTTAGGAGCGATAGGCCTAGGTAGAACATGTATAATCCGTGTGCATTTCGTCATTTTCATGAATTTACTTTTAGCAGAACACGCAGTACNTCTATTTTGGGCTGGCGGGGATTCCCACACCGCCGGCGGGCTGTTTTTTGGCATGTTTGGCGATAAACTCGCAAAATCATCATCAAATTATTATGGATTGAACCAGTTAACGAACTTGACGTGTGTTTTTGATTGTTCTAGACGTCAACGTAAGTCGTAAGCTGATCCATCGCTTATTTTGTGACTTTTGCGTCGGAAACCATGTTGCCACAGACATTCAGAAGCCAGTAAAACCAATGAAGACCGCCACCTGTGAGGTGGTGGCGGTCTTTTGCCACAGACATTCAGAAGCCACTAAAACCAATGAAGGCCGCCACCTGTGAGGTGGTGGCGGTCTTAATGAAATCCTTTCCGTTAATCCGTCATGTATAACGTGTGAATGCTTGGTTATACATGTAATTCCTCATGCATGTATTAACAGCAAATACTGTAACTTTTTGCGGACTTTGGCCATGCATTGTTAACCAGCAAACCCCTTGTAATTCCCAAGAATCTGTTACAGTGATCGAATATTTGAAAAAAAAACAGGGGAGGGGGGGGGTGGACAATTTTTGTTGTAGGCCAGTCACTCTGTTGATACAAAAACTAATATCTGTGACTTTAGCCTTCCGTATTTGATTTGTTTGAGACGAAATTCAAACCTTATAGGACATTGGCTCTGTGCTAAAACCAATTGCACAGTGAATAATCCGAACTCTTGTCTGAACATTTAGGAGTGTGATGACATTTTTGTGATCCTGAGTCTTCAAAGTGCCTGGTCAGGGTAAGTATCGGCAAACCTATTTGATTCATGGGTAGAAAGTTGGGATTGATTGCTGTGACTCGGCTTACACTATAACAAACATGCGTGACCGTAAAAAGAAAAAAAGCGTATCTGAAATCCCACTTCTGCAGCGATCAATTTCTGAAGTGTCTTAGCCAGATTCAAGCACCAGCCACACCCACGTAACGATCAAATTCCGAAGGGAAGGGATGCACGCCCTGAAAGATGGACTATGGTGAATGCCCAAGCGAAGAAAAAGGCTGAGATTCCAGAGTTGCTAGAGTTAGTGGCCGAAGTTTGGAAGCCACTTTTGAGGAGTGACTGCCGAAGACAAGCCGATCACGTTGTAAAAGGAATAGACATGCCAGAGGAGTCTAAGAGTGAAGTATTGGGTGTCAAAAAGAAAAAGATGGTGTTTGATGTTCCACTTTCAAGGCAGTCAGCATTTGAGGCATCGGATGCCATTTCCGGTGAAAGTGACTTCGCTGACAATATTGATAGAATTCAAAAAAGAGGAACTTCTGGTGAGTCAAGGACTAAAGTTCCAGGTGTTGAAAAGGAAAAGAGGATAGCTGAAAATCTAGTTGGACAATTTGATTCTGACTCAAAGACTGGGTATCCGTTGGATGCACCAAGTGGAATTATGAGTGTTCCTGAAGTTGGGACCAGACATTACTGTCCTTGCCAAACATCGAATGAAGAATGTTGCCAAGGAAATGAAAACATGGGAAAACTCAAGAGTCTGGATAATCCTGAAAAAAGGGATGGAAAATAAGAAGAAAATTTACCCAAAGTCAAGAAAGTCAGGGTGAGTTTCCTGCTGTTTCTAAGAAAGGACCTAAAATTTTCTCGAAATGGCAATAACTAAATGCACTGAGTGTTTCATTGTACATTGACTGTTGCTGTTCATTTTGTCCATCAGGTGGTGTTGTTTTGAAAAGTGAGCTTCTGCAAGCGTCCGGTTAGGCTCTACAACGACGTTTATCTATTGTGTGAGTGCACCCAAACAATAGATAAACGTAGTCGTATGGCCTAACTGGGCGCTTGCAGAAGCTCTCTAATGTTGGCCATAAATTGATCAATTGGGTCATGGCTACGTGTACGATAGAGGGCAGCACATCGTAATTAGACTAGTCCCCTGCCCTCAAAACGCTCTGGGGACCAGTTAAATCGTAACAAGGTCCTGTTCAATAGACGCCTTTTGTGTTTGAAATTGATCAGCATCTGTGTGTCATTTTCATTTCAGTAGTTTTCACCACGAATGACACCTATTGAACATGTTGAAGCAGTGGGCTATAGTCCCCATTGATCACTCTAGATGGCAACGGCAACATCTCATTCTGGCTTTACCAACATACACTAGCCTCCGACCGGTAAGGCTTGGCGCACGTCGGCAAAACTCAATGCGGTATAGGGGTGTTTCTAGAGTCGACTGACCCAACGCTGCTCGACTCGTCATTCAGCCGGGTCAGTCAAGCCGAATCGGTTAATGTCGTCCTGGGTATAACAGAAATATAACCAGGTTCAATGTCGTCCCACAAAACTATACCCTGGGTATAGTTCGATCTACAAAAGTATAGCGTCAGTCGACTTTGGAAACACCTCTACTGCATTGACATTTGCCGTTCATGTGCGCCCAGCCTAAGACTTACGTCTGACGCGCTACCCCAGAACATTTCGGATCGCAACATGTGTGTGAAGTGGAACCTCTCCTGTAGAACCCCTCTGCCAGGAGGACACCTCTGTATAAAATGACACCTATTTTTCATACAGTCATTATATTCAATTTGACTTCTATAATCGAGAAGGTTCTCATTTGAGAACAGCACCTGTCAGTTCCCAAACCCTCCTTTTTTTCGACAACTGGCGCCACCGACGGCGATTGCATCATTCTCCAATACCGTAGTCTTGCCGTTCGCCCCAGTGTTGGAGAATGAATGATTACGATACAATGCATACCGTACATGGATACCCTCGGAGCGGGAGTTGCTGTACATGGGGCGAGGTTGATAAGCGGTATTTTAACAAAATACCCGCGTCTCCCTTAACGCGGGTATGTTCAGCACAGGATAGGGAAGGATTAGAGTGCCCCTTAAAGCCTCACAGTATTGAATTTTACGACATTTTCAAAGTGTCAGGACTGTGCATGTAGAGGTCTCACAGCCTCGTGATGGTCCCCAAAATGTTTGCCTGATACGTACTTCAAAAAATCAAGACCTAGTTTTCATCACACAACGAAAAAACTGCAGGCAGAGCTCTAATGCATTCAGATAGAGCATAGTACATTTTACACTACACTAACGTCGGAGGACGTAAGCACTTTCTGAATTTAATACAGTGAGGCTTTAAATAAAGACAGAGGCGCCACGAGTCTGTCAGGACTGAAAAAATAAAAAATGTTCTTGACGTTGAATGCTTTGTATCGGGTTTTATAGTTGTGTGAAAGGCAAATACAGGTATGTGACTGTTTCTGTTAAAGAGAAAAGATCATGAAACTTTCAGTCTTGTCTCCAGTTTTGGTTCACATTTTCTGCCCTGCTCCGTTCGCCCGCAAGAAAAATTCAACAGTCCAAAGATGTCGTGTATCATGCAACTCAGTAGTCATGTATAATGCACAATACTAAATACTCAGCATGGCCGGGTAATGACGAAACGTCGCTTTTATGAAGATTGAGTATTGACCGAAGTCGGTACATCCTGTCAATTATGTTGCAGTCAAGATTGATAAGTGTGGTGCGCCGAAACCACGGGTTTACATGCACCTTATTTCCCACATGGGCAATGTTCATCGTCGCAGGAAAATGTGGTCTATTCATGTTTTAGCTAAGGTATCGGTAAAGGGTTTGTGTCGAACAGTCAAAACAACGTGACTTGGGACCATCGGATTCGATATATCACAAGCATACATGTTCATGTATGTGTCCGCAGTGAATTAACATTTCGACGTGATTGGCTGGTTTTCGTTTTTCATGTTGTTGATACTTTTTGCGGGATGTCCTAAATGCTTTTCACTGTACTCGGAAATATCAGCATCGGAGGCAGTCGGAAAGAAGATGAGATCAAGACGATGCATGAGAGTTTGTATTTGTCCTTTCAAGTGAGCTGATACATGTATGTCATGAGTGGAGTTAGTGATTATGTCCAGTGTGCCTCGGGGGAGAATTTCAGCCAGCAGAATTAGGCCCATACTTTTTGTCTTATTAGACACATCACAATTTGCCAATACCATTGATCTTCGTACTGCAGAGAACATGATACACACACACGCACACACACACACACACACACACACACACAACAAATGGTGCGCAACTGATTGACCAATCAGAAACGTTTGCTCTGCTACGAATCAAAGTCATACTTGTGTCCTGAGCGTTACATGGTGAATGATGAATAATGAGAGGTACAATGAAGGCTGCTTTTCCACGAAACGGGAACAGACGCGGGAGTTTTTCCCGCGGGTTTGGGTTTTCGGTCGGTGGAGCCTGTTTCAATATTTGTCTTTTTAAAAAGAAGATATCCAAAAAACAGCACAAAACGACACACAGTATACAATAAATCGGAAAGTCGTCTCCGAATATTTCGCTATTTTTTAAAAAGAATTAAATCTGTAAACAGTTCATCACATAACACAAAGTTTGAAGATCAAACAAACATAAATGAAAATGAAAATATTTCACCTTTGTCCTTCAGTCCCATTTTTTCGGTGATTGCCAACCAAGCGTTGGCAGTCTTGGTAGTGTCAGCATGGCCCGGATCGGTTACATCGTACAGGTATTGTTTTTGCCGCACCAGCTCGATGAGCTCTTCGGTTTGCTCTTTGGAGAGCCGTTTTCATTTTGTTTCGTTTCATTTATTTTGACCAACAAAAAACTACATTAAACAGCAAATCAATATACATGTACATGTAGGTCGGGAGCACAGCAAGATCAGGGATGATCGCTTGCGCTGTCCCCCCTAACAGAGGTATGAATAAAACGATATAATACGCATGACGCAAACAATACGATGATGATGATGATGATGATGATGATGATGATGAGCATAAAAACTGTTATTACAGACGTAGCAGTAGGGATATTGCAGTTTCGTAAGAATTCAAAATATGATTTTTGATTTTTGACCTCGATGTGGATGGATACACTGTGCTTCTGTATGGCGAAGCGTTACAGGTCAGTGACCAGTTTACTACATCATTACCGGTAAATGTGTAATGGTTGTCGGGGAATTTCTCGGACGGCGTGGATTATTCTCTTGAATAAATGTTGACTTACATTTTCATGTAATTCACATAATTCACATAATTTCAAGAATTTGATGTTCTGGCGGTAGGTGCCGACACATAGCATACCCGATGAGTTCGTTCGAGTCGATTAGGCCTGATTTAACGGAAATAATGGCCCGAACGGGCTAAAAAAGGGAAAATGACGGGTTGCCGGCTGGCATCTACGGCTGTCCTGAGCTCGGTTGCGCGTCGCTTAGGTGATCGGAAGAAAATAACTCGGGAGTTAATTTTCTTGCGGCGAGTAGCGGTTGAAACCCAGCTCGCTAGGGGATCCTTCATTTTCGGAATTTAAGTGTACCCCCCCCCCCCAATGATATTGATAAGACTTTCATCTTGGAGAAAGGGGAGTCAAAGGAAGGACACGTGACTTTTGTTTCATTGTCGGCCTTATGCAACAGCTGAGGGGCAAATCTATGCCAAAGGTTGTTACTCGTCTTGTCTTTGAGGAGGTCTGAGAGGGACAATTAGTCACGGTTTCTTCTTTATTGACAGAAGTCCACGTGTGTTTTTTTTCATTTTTTTGGGACGAGCCCTGTTGATGTGACATAACCAGGGACGACTCACTGCAAGAACAATGGCTGTACTAGGCTACTTTCTCTCCCTGGAGGTAATTAAACTTTTCCTATAAGATCATCAATATAAAGTGGTTGCTAAGCAAAGATTTAGTTATTGCTGTACCGTGATCTGACAGTCATCAGGATAATGGAAAAGTTTGCTGAAATCCCATGAAATATCATTATCAGCTAACTTTACGATGTTACGAATGGCTTGCGTCAGTTTTTGACCAATTCGTTATGGTACATTATAGTAATGCACCTGAGTGCTTCTGTGGGGAGTAATTCATGTCCAGTTGGAGTGCGAAAACTGGAGGACGTGCGGTGTGGTTCAGATGGGGGCATTTTCGTCATTATAAGGGCTAAGAAGGGTTTAGGGTAAGAAGGGTTTAAGTTAGTCTTGTTTTACAGTCGGAGTATGTTAGATTGTTTTGGCTGTGGAGGTCAGTGGGAATTATATTGAAACTGAAAATAATAGAACCTACCAAATCTTTAACTAGCCTCGCATAGTATCCATAAGGACTCCCTGAGAGCTTTCCAACGAATACCTTTGTAATGGGTTACAGGTGCTTTTCAAGCTTTTTACTGTAACCTTCATTTTTCGAAGAAAAAAAGAGATGGCCTCGGGAGCGAAAAATGGTGATAAATTGGTCTGTTGGATTGGAAATTTGATGGGTGATCACCTTCTCCTCGTGTGCTACCTCGGTCATACTATATTATATACATGTATGTCAATAAGACCTATCGAGAACCAATCTGCATCATTTTGAGGGGAAAAGGACTCACACAAAGACCCGCTAAATAATTTTAAATATACTCATTTACTTCAATGAGTACAATCACAAAGAAAAACAGCACAGCATAAAAAGTCATTTGAAATTTCTGAACTGCAGAAAAATACTTATTGACCCGCAGTGTACACATGTATTCTTTTTTATGCCTGTTACAAGCTCTTTCCATTAGGTTTGCTAGCGAATGGTTTCATCGTTATTGCCTCCAGCCGCCGTCACTTGGCTTACCGACAACTTTCTATTCTAGAAGTAATTACTTGAAATATCCAATTATGATGCATTCTGGAAACACGAACGGGGAAATATCGACTAAATGTGTGTGCTCGTGAGAACGCTAGATAAGGTTTTTCACTAATGAGAGATCGTTATTCCATTGTTCTTAACTGAGGACTGTAGACCAAATAATCACTGCTTATTTTTTGTGGTCAGTTGTGAGTCATGGACTACAAAAGCGGGCAGGCACCAGGCGACATCGCAAGCGATCAGGGCCGACCGCACAGAAAGTCCGATAGTGCTACCAGCGCCTATCTGCAGTTTAGTTACAACGCATTTTCCCATTAACTAAACCGCCGATAGGTACCGAAAGCACTATCGGACATTCTGTCCGGTCGGCCCTGATCGCCAGCGGCTGTTGGCGCCAGCGTGTATTCGCTGGATAGTGCACACCTGGCGTCAATCTTCTCGGTGGCGATGATCGCCCAGTATCAATCAATCTTCTCGGTAGCGACGATCGCCCAATATCATACCAAAACCGATATCGCCTAGTCTGCGATGGCTGGCGAGAAGATCGGTGGCGATTAGATCGCTTGCAATATCGCCTGGTGTGCTGCTGGCTAAGGGTAGGGACACACCTAAGGGTAGGAACACACCTAACGCGATGCGTTGACGCATGCGGCAACGCCTTTGTTATTTTCCGCCGCACTGCACGCAAACAAAGGTTTTGACGCATGCGTCGCCCAATCGCATGCGAATCGCGTTAGGTGTGTCCCTACCCTTACGCGATTCGATGACGTATGCGACAACGCCTTTGTTATTTTCCGCCGCACTGCACGCAAACAAAGGTTTTGACGCATGCGTCGCCCAATCGCATGCGAATCGCGTTAGGTGTGTCCCTACCCTTACGCGATTCGATGACGTATGCGACAACGCCCTTGTTATTTTCCGCCGCACTGCACGCAAACAAAGGTTTTGACGCATGCGTCGCCCAATCGCATGCGAATCGCGTTAGGTGTGTCCCCACCCTTAGGGTGGGTATACACTACACGCGATTCGCCCAACGCATGCGATGGTTCTTTGTTATTTCATGCCGCAGTGCCTCCCAAACAAAAGCTATTCGCGTGCGATTCCAAATCGCTTGGCGAATCGCTTCTAGTGTGCACCCATCCTAACGCGATTCGCATGCGATAGGGCGACGCATGCGTCAAAACCTTTGTTTGCGTGCAGTGCGGCGGAAAATAACAAAGGCGTTGCTGCATGCGTCAACGAATCGCGTTAGGTGTGCAGCCGCCCTAAGGGTGGGTATACACTAGAGCCGTCATCGCAATGCGTTCGCGCATATGCGTCGTCGCAAAAATTGAAGCAATAGAAAAACTAAGGCTTGACCACATTGTTGCGTTGCGTTTGGTATCGGTTGCGTTATCGCTTTACGTTGCCGCAAGAATTGGAAATTTCCCAATTTTTAACGCGCTGCACAGGCCAACGCATTGCCTTGAGAAGGTGGAGGCCACATTTTTTCTGGCCATCCTGTTCTTTTAGCTCTGAAATCGTCTTGAAAAATTCTCCTGTCCTTTTTCTTTTGCGGAGCATGGGATGGAGCCAACAGTCTGTGGGTTTCCGCCCAAAACCAACGTCATCAAAGCCACCAGTTCATCTTCCTCGATGTCTTCCTCCTCCATAATTTACATGACGACCTCGAGATCTATTGCTCGGGCCCGGAGCAGCCGGGGGGGGGGGGAGCGGGGGTCCCAGCCCCCCCCCCCCCCNCCACTTTTTTGCCCAAAATACCTTGGCCCAAATGTCCATTTTATATTATGTCCATATTTTTGCTCTCAGATCCCAGGAAAATGCATCTAAAGCACTTAAATTGTCAATTTTTTCTGGGGGAGGGCCCCAGACTCCCCGTTTGGGCTTTCACTTTCCGGTCCTGACCGCCTCCGCCGAGCTACGCACCCAACCTTTCAGTCAAACCTGGTTCGACCCTGCCAGGGACCTCCACTCATCAGAGGGCTGCTACCGGCCTGTTGCTTCCTCGTCCATGGCTGGTTTGGACACCAGAAAATTTTTCGTCTGCTTATATACTGCGTTTTAGCATACGTTACGTGTTTTTATATACGCAAACGCACCTTCTATCGCAGTTAAAAATCGCATGTAGTGTGTGCATGCACAAATGCGATGACGCGAGCGTTGCCGCATGCACCAGCGCAACGGCTCTAGTGTAGACCCACCCTAAGGACACACCTAACGCGAGATCGCATGCGTCAGGGCAACGCCTGCGCCAAACGCTTTGAAAACCTTTGTTTGCGTGCAGTGCGGCGGAAAATAACAAAGCCTTTGTCGCATGCGTCAACGCATCGCGTTAGGTGTATCTCTACCCTAAAGCCAGGCGCACATTTGCGGCAAAACTCAATCCGGTAGGGGTGTTTTATAAAATCGACTGACCCGGTTGAATGACGAGTCGACAGCGTTGGGTCAGTCTACTTTATAAAAACACCCCTAATATATAACGATAATAAGCAAGAAGTCAATCTCCAGAATTCACGAATTTTCGACCCCAACCGGGGTTTTTTTCAAGTGGAACTTTACAATCTGAAACTCTAGAAAAGACTGAGCTGAAACCCAAATGTAGAACTAACACCTGTGTAGACAGGATGGGTGAGCAATTAAGGAAAGAATAGTGTCCAAGCACCACAAATGGTTGCTGGACCCAATTAAGAGAGTGGATGTAATTAAGGAAAGAAAAGTGTCCAAGCCCCACGGATGGTTGCTGGACCTAATAAAGGGAGTGGATGTAATTAAGGAGAAACTGATTTAGCTGAAAGAAAAGGGTTTAATAAATATGACATGTGTAATACATAACAAGCACAAAGCGAAAAGATGCACGAAGGTCAACACAAAGTAAAAGAAAATAAAAGGAAGTCAACTTCCAGATTTGTAGGAAAAAACCAGAATGGATAATGCAAATCACTGAGCAATGAGAAGAATAGGGCGAGGAGGAATAGAGCAAGGGGGGGGGGGGAGGGAAAAACAAGGCCTAGACCAGAAGGCCTAGACCTAATATATAACGCATTGGGTTTTGCCGTCCATGCACCGAACGCGATGCGTTGACGCACGCGGCAGAGGTTTTGGTATTTTCCGCCGCACTGCACGCTAACGAAGGTTTAAATCGCGCTCGTTGCCCTGTCGCACGCGATATCGCGTTCAGTGTATTCCTAGCGTGAAGTGTTCATGGATTGAACATTCTTATGGCAAGAACATTCTTTTTCATTCAAAATGAGCTGAAAGTGGCTTTTACAACAGAAGATACGAATGACTGGGGGTACCATGGTTTATAATCATTGACGGGCATAGGTGGTGGAAAACGTGTCTGTAGGCCTATGTGAGAAAATGCTTTCCGTAGCTCACCACTGTATGATGGAGTGACCAACCTCAGTTCTGATGAGCGATGTTTGGGCCGGGGACTTTAGGAATTCATTTAGAATGTACCAGGAGGATGATGTTTACCTGATTGGCTAATGCAGTACATAATCTTATTACTGGATCTATTGCATGTCAGATAGCATCGGGCTCGGACGCTGACATGCATTATGCATGGTCTCCACGGCTTAACAGCAAGGGTCAGGACACATCTGCTCAAAAATTGATGGACTATTAAAGGCCAATGCCACATCAACATGACTTGGCATTTTGATAATTTGCAGCATCAGAGTGGACTTAGTGTTTTTCCTCTTAGGTCATCGGAATGGACTTCGTGTTGTTAATTTTAAGTCATCAGAATGGACATACATGTAGTGTTATTAGTCTTAAGTCATCAGAAGGGACTTAGTGTTGTTGGTCTTAAGTCATCGGAATGGACTTACCAGTAGTGTTATTGCGCTTTAAGTCGTCAGAAGGACTGAGTGCTGTTAATGCTGTGCACCTTAAGTCATCAGAATGGACTAAGTGGTGACAGTCTTAAGTCATCAAAGCGGACTTAATAGGCCCTAGTGATCTTAGTCTTATTCATCAGAATGGACTTAGTGTTGTTAGTCTTAAGTCATCAAAACGGACTTGGACCCTAGTGTTCTTAGTCTTAATTCGTCAGAATGGACTTGGTGTTGTTCCACAATGTGGTAGGTGCCATTTCATTTCGCCACTGACAGTGACGAATTACAAGTCCCAGGATGTGTTGCCAACGTTTCCCAGCCCAACGAGACAGAAAATATTGCATTAAATTCTTCCACTGGCACTTTCCCTAAATGTCATACTACATTAACAATACTAATGTGTCAGCTTCATTCAGTTGGCCATTGACTGCATTATATCAGCTATGTCAGATCTGCAGCAACTGAGCCATTTATGCCAATTAATTTGCTAAGCATACTAGCATTCACGTATCGTTAATAGTTAGTCTATAGTACAGTAAAAAATCAACAAACAATCCATGAGGTTTTATTCATAAAATGCATCTTCTCTGCATCTGTCCACAATTAAGCCTAACTATGTATGGATTAGGGCACCGCGAGTTCAAGGTTGGTGTATAGGTAACTTTTCTAGTAAGCTTTTGCTTCAGGGCGACAGCTGCGGGCATACGGATTCGGAAATTGTTTTGTCCATAATCTTCTTCTTCGAGCTGGCAAACACACGTTCCATCCTGTGACAATGACCAAGGCTATTCTTAATTTGTGTAAAAGGACTATAACTACTAAATATTTAATAAGCACTCCTGAAATGAGTTTCAAATTGAAAAGGATTTCGAAGTAATACTCTTTGGGTATTTTGTATACGAGTATTCTCAGGGGAAACAAGCTTTAAATGATTGATTGAAATTCTATATTTATTGATGAATTTAATTTCCATTTTTGGAAGAATCGCCATATCATTAAAGTTGTGTACAGTATGGTATGTGGTTTACCCTTCATCATGATGGCACCAATGAAATTTAGATTTTGTCAGTCGTAATAAATAACTGATACAACTAGATCACATTTTGGAAAGGCGAACGTTTTAATCAAGATTTTTGCGGCAGATATTGCGTGTTCTAGGACATTTAAGATGAATGTAAATTAAAATCATTTTTTTATGGTTTGGTCTCACTGAATGATATTTACCATTCACTTGAATGATCTCTCCCGGTTGCTGCCTGTTGCCTTCTCGGATTTTTCCGTTCAGTCATTGTGTGTGGCTCAACACACGAGGGAGTACTTCTTCATATCATTCTCTGTTAAACCTGTAGTTTATGCGTCGACGCACGACCATCGCCGGCTACCGACGCGCGACCTTGCATTTGACGCCGACTCCGCCGTACGATTTTGTCGGTGTCCTATCGCGGGACTGTGAATGAATGCTCTCGCGATAGTATGTTTCGGCCACGTTACACGAGTCATTTCTTAACAAATCTTCAACTCCGGAATACCACCGCGGAATTTGAATTCAGCGCCTTTGGATGCATAACCATGAGCCTTTCATACCATGACCACAAAACACTTCATTCATTGGTAGGTCGCCGCGACCTTACGCAGAAGATTATCTTGAACTCAGGTTGAGCCACAACTTTTCCATAGTCACATCATGCCCTGGCAAACCTGAACAATTGAAAAGCTGTGTGGCTCAACCTGAGTTCAAGATAATCTTCGTTGGTGCATACATGTACGACCCAGAGTGTTCAAATTGGTTGAACTCTTGAAAATCGCACGCCAAGGAGACGTGCGACCTGACGCAGATGACAGTCGCTGTGGTACGCTGGAGTACCACTTCCTTCTTTCCCAGTAAGCCAGCAGCACAGGTGATATCACGAACGATCTTATCGCCAACGAACAAAATCGGCTGTTGACGCCAGATGTGCGCTGGACAGCGATGCGTGGAATCCTCTCGCCAGCGATGTTCGCCTGTTGTCAAACGATAACCAAAGCCGATATCGCCTAGTCTGCGGTGGCTGACGAGAAGATTGGTGGCGAGTAGATCGCTTGCGATATCGCCTGGTGTGCTGCTGCTTGTTCAAGGAATTCTCATTGTGCCACAGGGACCAGGTGCCACCTCAGTTATCTGGCAATAAAAGGCAAAACGCAGGCGCGGATCCAGGATCCGGGTGCGCTCCCCCTCGATCCGCGCCTGAAAGGAATTCCAGTGCTCGTCGTAAGCGACTGCCACACTCTAAAAAAATTCTCGTCGTACTGGCAAGCTGGAACTCGTTCTCAGAATATGCTTAAATTGACAGGGTCTATCTTGTCAATTGACAAGTTTTTAACTTGTCATCCTCGGAAAAGAGACATCTTATCATTGAAACAACTACATCTCGTCATTCAGGCTACACAAAAATTAAAAAATTATGCGCCAAGTCAAGAGACCGTTATGCGGTAGTTACAAGTACTAATAACAGGTACATATGAAAGAAAAACTCTCCCAAATTTCAGGGCCTACGTCGTGATTCGAACCTACGACCTATGAAATATATAAACTGCTATACATAACCCCTAAACCCTCGTGGCTAATGAGGCAACGATGGTGACAGCATGCTTAGAGTTCAAGAAATTGAGCGATAAATGTGAGGGAAGCGCATGCGCAATAATGTCCTGCCACCTGCAACTTATCGCCATAACTAGAGACCTTGTCAACTGGATAAACTGAACTCGTCACAGAGATGTGCGACTCACCATGACAAGTAAATTGTGTTATGAATGACGTAATTCGTCAGGCTGACTAAAGCATCTCATCAATATTCGCAGACAAGTTGCGGTGACAAGAATTTTTTAAGAGTGCAGACATGGCCGGAGGTCCAGTGGCACACCAGGGGTAGCGAGCATAAAGAGGTCGTAACCCTACGTCTGGCCTAAACCAGGCGTAGTGCAAGGGCCACAACGAGCACTACGCCTGGCTTAGGCCAGACGTAGGGTTACGACCCCTTTATGCTCGCTACTCCAGGGACCTTATTCACAAAGCCCCCGTAACTTAATAAGGGTACGCAAATCCTTTGTGAGGCTGATAGCGAACAATAGGTTGTCCGCAAATGGACAATAGTTTACGCACTGCGTAGAGTTGCGGGGGCTTCGTAAATAATGACCCAGGTCTGCTAGCAGCCATCTCCTTTCCTGCCATATGGAACGCCATGATGCCTGCTTGATTTCAGTGGCAAACCCACTTTTGATTAGTAGCGGTTAACTACATAAATCCACGTGCTTATCCCGGGGATTTTGCGGCTACACCTATAAATCGCCGAGTCTAATAGACCCGTGTCTGAAATCCCCGTGACTATTAGCCCCATCGAGCTCGGAGCGGCTACGTCGGGGCTATTTTAGACCCGTGCTTAACACGGGCATTTATGTAGTGTAACCGCGAAGTTCCCGTGTCTACCTGTAGTTCCGAGCACCCCGACAGACGGCGATGCAAATCGATGAGTCATGCGCATGCGTATAGGCTATTTTCACGCCTTCAGTAGCCACTCGATCACGGAGAGTTGCCTACATGCAGTGCCCCTATCGCCGGGTTACGGAACTTAGTACCAATCGCATTTTAAGTAGTGAAACCGCTCGCCGTGTCAACGCCGTGTTTTTCTGGTTCGGAAAAAACCGTGTCTCAAAAAGCACGGGGATTTTAGATAGGTGTAACCAGGGCTTATGATACCTGTTGCTTACATTGGTCAGCTTACTGGCAGTCGTCAACAGAGTTTTCGCAATCGCAAGGAATGACATACGATTACATTTAGGTTTCGATTTTCTATTGTCTAAGTACGGTATACCCGAACAATAGATAAACGCATCCACTGGGCCCCGTACGGTTTTCCCCACCCAGCGGCTTGCCGTGGATTTTAGAGACAGTACGGGTCCATTACGATTTTCATTTTCATGTTCATTTTCATTTTTACGGTTTTCATACCCCAGGCATCAGGGGCAATCTGTCTGTTTTTACTCGCCGTACGGGCCCAGGAGTGGATATGTGACGGGTGCTTAACCGGGCGGTTGCGAAAACTCACTATTGCTGTCGTGCTGTTGATGCACTGGGGACAACTGGATCTAACCACTAACTCCGCTGGAAAGTATAGCAGTACTTGGAATGAATACATGTGCACTACACTTTGTCATGGAATTCGGTGGGATAGTGTCGTCATTAGGAGAGGATAACAGAATGCATCGAGGATAGAACATGTGTAGCCTGACAAGTGCTATAGATGATCCTGCACTTGGATAGAGCATTTGCTGGCTGAGCGTTGACAGGTTCTGGCTGACAGCCAGGGAGTACCGCGATGCATCAGCTAGTCAATAGGGGGTTTAAGAAATCAAACGGTAAACGTTAACTTTACGACAACGTTATTTTTCATACGGCAAATTCACACGATTATATATTGCATTTTCGGTACAAAAAATAACGTTGTCGTAAAGTTAACGTTTATCGTTTGATTTCTTAAACTCCCTACTGTCGGATAGATTACTGACGGGCAGGAGTTTTCAGATGGATTGTAGAAAACCCCTGATGATCAGCTGGCTGACAATTTATTTAGGAATTGGGGAACTGTTTTAGGGAAGGTAGGGATGTTTCAATATCTAGTCCGTCAAAACTACAACACTCCTGGCAGGAGCTACCGATGTTGACAAACTTGGATAAATCTTTGTGATAGTGTGCCGCTTTTTTATATACTGCTTTCCACTGTTACACGGTCTCAGAGAGCTTCACTTTGATACATTGCCCATGCAGTGACAGTGTCTCCAGAAATCTTTCTGGGGAACTCAAGGAGCAGGTCATTCAGGGCTCACTTGATCCTTTCTGAGAAGTCTAGAAGTGATTTATCCATCATCTGTAAACAACAAAACTTGACTCCCAGGAGCTACCGATGTAAACTGCTTTTCAGAATGTCCAGTCATATTTGCACTCACTTAACCTTGCAATGGAACCTAACCACAAACCACAAATCATGCACACGTAACTGGCCCATAGTGGTTTGTGGTTAGGATCCATTGCAAGGTTAAAGATAATGTATCACGACTTCATTTTTTACATTCAATGTTTGTAAACATGGATGTTTACATTATGTTATTTTGGACTTTTGGGACATGCCAACCCACCAAATTGAATAGTTTCGGTATCAAAAGAATTTCTAGAGGAGCATGCCACCAATAAATTACTCATAAGACAGAGCAAGACTAGACACAAACAAATAAAATGTAAATAAACAATGATTTTCGTGGCCCGCAAAAATATCCGTGATACATTATCTTTAAGTGAGTGCAAATATGACTGGACATTCTGAAAAGCACTATAGACAAACTCCTGGACTGACAACACTTGACTCGCAGGAGCTAATAATAATAAATAATAATAATGTTAGTTCTTATATAGTGCATTTCCAGTTGACCTGCTCAATGCGCTTTACCCCCAGCTATAGGTCTGTTCATTCCAATTAACTTTCTCCACTCCCCGGGGAGTATTACAGTCCCGGCAGCCGATTTAGCGATTTAGCGCTTTTGGACTAACATTCACATAGACCATCACTACCAGCCAGGTACCCCTTTTACACATGGGTGGGGTGAAGCAAGTGAGGCAAAGTGACTTGCTCAAGGTCACAAGCGAGCGTGTTTTTTTTTCTTGGTCAGGACTGGGAATCGAACCCGGGACCTTCTGATCAGAAGTCCGTCTCGCTAACCACTATACACCACGCCGCTCCCCACGAGCTACCAATGCAGACCAAACTCATGGCATCGATAAATCATCGCTAGACTGATAATTGATTGTTGATCGGCAGCAACTACAAATGCAGGAAGAACTCATGAATAGATCATTCTTGCAAGAGCTACCAAAGCAGACCAACCTCATGGATTAATCATTTACAACACTGATTGTTGACTCGCTACCAGTGTAGACAAATGAATGGATAATCAGTTTTAGAAGTGAATGTGAACTGATAATTGAAGAGCAGGCTTCTGTCGTTGACAAGCGTGTGGAAGGAAAAGCACCTGCTGGCTGTGATAACTGTTACCTGTGATATAACTGTGTTATCGTCTGAGCGAAATGGCCTCCATCATTTCACACCGTCAGGAACAGCAAGCTCAGGAAGACATCAACATTCTAGTGCAGTTAATGGCATTGCAAGGACAAATTATTTTTCAGACTGTTGTGACAAGATTGTCGATACCAAGTGTTATGATAATAAAACTATTTGAGAGAATGGTATGCAGGCATCTTTTTTTCACTGAAAGGACATAAAGCAGAAAGCCAGCAAGAATGCTTCTAAGATGAAGGAATTTCACGAGAGTTGTAGCACTGAGACTTTGCTGCCGAATTCAAAGGATGATGGAAAAGATTTTTACAGTAATGGGAGTCCTGATAAACTTTCTTCGACTCAAGGGCCTTGCCATTTCGGACCCTTGAAAACCGAAAGTGGCTGTGAACCTAGATGTCGTGATAATTTTACAAAGAGGAATAGCGTAGGAGATGTTCTCGGTTCTCAGACACTGAAATCCTGCAACGATGCCCCCAAAAGAGGTGTGAACTCGGAGAGGCAAAATGCTGATGCGTGTGGAAGTGCTGTGGAACTTGGTGAACTTGGAGACGCCTGTCGAAATGGTAGACATTCGCAACAAATAAAACACTTGGGGATAACAAATTCGATGCATGGGAGCAGTCTGTGTAAAAGTGCAGGTGACCTTGTATTTAATCACGATAGATGTATCGGGAAGTGTGAACATTTGCATAGGGACGTTACATTATATGCTAATACCACAGGAAACAGAAGTGTCCCATGCCAGTTCTGTGATATGGATTATACAAAAAGTAGATCTCTTGGCATCCTGCCTGATAGCTGTAAGCATCACTCGTCAAATGGCCAAGGACTCAATTCATATGCAGGAATCATGTCGGGAGAAGAACCAAAAGAAAGTCACGTACATCCTCTTTCGCATAGTGTAATCAATTTTTCTGGCGATGCATGTATAAATTCTCAGGGTCTCATGGATTCATCGGCTGTGACTGATTATTTGTCAGATTCAGGAAATGAGTGGACAAGCAAAGAAAGTTTTGTGACTGCCAAAGATAGAATGAGTTCTGACGTCTCAGAATTTGCGGATTTTGCACCATCGGTGCCGTTATCAAGGTACACCACACCTGTGTCATCAGTTGCCTCTTCGTGTCAATCCGTAACAGTGCCCCCTGGTGGTGGAAGTTTTAACTCCTTCCTGGGAGACGTGTCAGGCCCATTTCCTCTTGATGCAAACATCAGTGTAGCATCTTCAGAACTGAACGAAGCAGAGTCAGCTCTTGGTGATTTTATGACGTCTGGTCTCATCCAACATGTACCAAAGATTTCAGCCAACGAGAAATCCTTTGCGCCAGAGAGACGATCACCTGCATTATCGTTGTCTGTTGGTTACACGGACTTTAGGGATGATTTTTCTGCGGAATATGAAAAATCCAGTGACACTGCGTTACTCATCCCTAATGAAATTTTCAACAAGGTGGTTTTGCCAGAAATAATAATTTCAAGTGAAAGACGTGGATCTGAAATTTCGAGCCGGGACAAGTCGTCTAAGAAGTACACTTTGATAGACTTGGGCGATCAAGTCCAGCAGTCCGTGTCTGAACCTTCACTTGTTGACGAGAAACACCAAAAACCTCGACGTAAGAAGTACGATTCTGTCAAAGGCACCAAGTATGAACCTGCAAGAAAGAGTTCCATCGTCATACGCCGTAAGCGAAGTCGTGGTGGCTCACAGCCGAATGAGGATATCATGATGGTGGAACTGAGCTCAAGTAATACGGTAATAATGTTTGAATTTCTGATGAAAAATGTAGAAACGCTTTTTGTTCAAAGTGTTGTACGCTTAGACACGCATCGGAGCTATTTTTGTTGCAGAAATCGGGGAGAGGGGAGTGTGGCTGAGCTGACAGATGTATTTGGTTGGTTTAGCAGAAAATAGAACCAGGAGTGTGGTACTCTCCTGAATTCCGAAAAAGGACGACTTCCGATGGTTTCCATCTTTTTTGTTGCATTTCAAGGAATGTCACGGGTTAAATTCATAATAATTGATGATAGATCCGCATTTGTCATAGTGCGCTAAATTACCCAAGCACTGGTTTACTCTATGTGTAAGCATTGATTCAGCACATGAAGGAAATTGATCGAGAATTTGACAGTATTTATCGGGGTTAAGCACTCCAGGTTAACCTCCAGATAGGTTGTTCATATCACCCCCCCCCACCACCACCACCACCACCACCACCACCACCACCACTACCTACCACTTGCACGCTCACACCTCTACATCGTTGTATGCATTGGTTGCTTAAGTCGCATATCACTGTATTATTCTCTTTGTGCATAGAAGTGGAAGTGTTTCATTAATTCTTGGATCTGTCCTGTATCTTTGCGTGATTAGGTCTCACGTTCAATGGTTCTTCTTCGCCATAGAATTCATACTATCGGAAAATTAGTTTCCATCAGACTAATGCTTAGTTACACCTTTTTAATGATATTGCAAGGCGAGGCAAAAGTGATGTCGTTTGAATGTGAATCAGTATGCACAAAACAGGTGAAGAAGGGTTTTTGGAACAAGAGCGGTGACTGCCATGCACCTACTTCTGTCCAGCCTATCTCACCTGTAGAGCCCCTTCTTTGTGATGTATGATGAAGCCCTCTTGGAGTCAAATTGTCCCTTCTCCTGAACACCTTGGCCCATATTTTCAAAGCTGTTTTATCCGAAACCTGTTTTAACAAAAATCTGTTCTAACATAAGAAGCATTTTAAATTCATATTTTCAAAAGTGCTTTAAGATAAAACGCTGTTCTTCCTGAAACGTTGTTTCAGCCAGCGTTTTAAATGTTAAAATGTGGTTCGGGGGAAAGATGTACACGTATATGTATTGCGTAAACACTAGATGTACAGTCTTTGACAAAAGTTTATCTACACCTGATATCTTGAATATTTCAAATACTACTGGGCCAATTTTAACACGGTTTGTTCCACATGATAGTATATCCTGTTGGTCATATTTCTGCATCAAAATTTTGGAATATCGTAGTTATGTAATAGCTCGTCAGAAAAAAACACTAAAAATAAATTTTTATTACGTAATTTTTTGTGATTTTTCTTGCGGTTTTGATAGAGTGGAACTTTGTAAGGATTTGGGGCTTTGTTTTATCAAAATATGTTGAGTGGTTGCTGAAATATTTGAGATTATCAAAATGTTGAAAATTTGAGATTTTCGTGCTTTTCAGGAAATTTTGATGCCATTAGATAAAGATGACCTCAGAATATGGATTCATAGAATTTTGGGACTTTTGGCGTTATTTGGGCAGAAATATTGCATATTTTTCAAATATCATAATGTTGATATTTTGAAAACCATGCCTAACTTCTAACCAGTTTGCGCTAAAAGTTCCAAAACTTCATACTTCTACATTTTTAGGTGAGCTCTGTCTACTGATATCAAAATTTTGTGAAAAATTTGAAATTTTCAAATTATCGAAATTTTGATAATCTCAAATATCTCAGCAACCATTCAACAGATTTTGATGAAACAAATCTCAAAGTCTTTAGAAGCTTCTACTCTATCATAGCAGCAACAAAAGTCACCAAAAAAATACATAATAAAAATGTTGATTTTTTGTCTTTTTTTCTGAGGAGCTATTTACGATATTTTGTTACGATATTTTGAAATATCCAAAATTTTGATGCAGAAATATTACCAACAAGATACACTTTCATGTGGAACAAACCGTGTTAAAATTGGCCCAGCAGTACTTGAAATGGAGAAAAACTTTTGTCAAAGACTGTACAAGTGGGGATGATTTTAATCATCCCCACTTGTACATCAATTAAAATTTCTTGCGGCAGTGCCATAGGCCTGCTAGTGCTAGAATAAAATGCATTTTAGCGTTAAAACTGCTTTGAAAATACGGGCCCGGAGTCTGTCGCTGTGACAAGACAAACCAACAGGAAGTTAGACATGCCCCTACCTTGCTCTAGCTAAAACGCTTTTTAAGGGAGATTTAAATTATGTTTTGGCGTTAAAACCTTTTGGTTCTAAAACTAAAACAACTTCGAAAATATGATTTTCCCAAAAATATTGTTTTATCTTTTTAAATGCATTTATCGTTAAAACAGCTTAAAAATATGGGCCCTAGAGCTCTAACCGTTGCTGGGGACGACGTGGTGGGTTTCCGCAATGACCAGGTGTAACGTTTTTCAGTGTGGCCGTTTTTCTGTGTGATTCCCATTGTTCGGAACATACTCACTGTTTCTCTGTATGTCGCTCATTCTCACGTCGTCGCTTATTCCGTCAATCTATTGTAATCCACCGGCACACGGGTCTCACTGAAAAACGTTACACCGGATTTACGACAATGTTCAGCGATGGCTGGTTTACCTATTGTTCGAGTTAGGCTTTAAGAATAGAAGGAATCCCCGCTCAACGTTGTCGTCACCCTAACCGGTCGTTGCGGAAACACACTAGCAACCTACTGGCACTGACTTCACACTTAAGCCAATTTGAACTGTCTCATCATGGAAACAACTCCTGAGCCAAGTTTTCTCGCAACTAACGTCGGCAAGGTTTTGGCGTTCACCTCATGACCTTTCCTTGGCGTTACCTCCTTCAGTTATACATGTATTGTACCTTTGACAAACGCCAATATGAAGTAAATGCCGAGAAGCACCAAAATCGCAGTTGTACGGTCATAAAGACCTGTCTCTGACACTGGGAGATCTGGCTCCTCCAACATTATCTCATCAAAATCGTCAGAGTCAGGACTTAGATTCGAAGATATTAACAACCTTCAATGGGGTCAGCAATGATGAACATCAGCAACGGGAGAAGCTGGATTCCGGCAATGCCAGAACTCTGTCACCTTACAACTGCGATTTTCGTACGGGACATGTAATGACTTTATTTATGATTTATCCGACACAACTCTCTCTAGTTCAGGATAAATTGATGCAGTAGCCTGTAAATCCTGTTACCGTTGATTTACCAACAGAAGTGAGGTTAATAATAATTGTTTTCCCAGAGTAGCTACAATGACGGCGTGTCGAAGTGATGTACTATGTTTGCGTTGGCAGATGCAAAGGAAGGTTTGGGGGCGATGTAAAATAATAAAAAACGGTTCTGGCTGAGATATAAAACAAAACGTGTTCTCGCTGAGATGTAAAACAAAATGGGTTCCGGCTGAGATGTAAAACAAAAAGCGTTCTAGCTGAGATGTAAAACATAAAGGGTTATGGCTGAGATGTAAAACAAAATGGGTTCTCGCGGAGATGTAGCCTAAAACAAAAGTGGTTGTAGCTGAGATATAAAACAAAATGGATTCTCGCTAAGATGTAAAACAGAAGAGGTTCTAGCTGAGATGTAAAACAAAATGGGTTCTGGCTGAGATGTAAAAGAAAAAGGGTTCTGCCAGAGATGTAAAAGAAAAAAGTTATTGGTTGGGACATAAGAAAGAAATCTTGGCTGAAATAAAAACTCTTCTGGCTGATTTCTTCATGATGTATTTACCCCGTGAACTTACATTGTTCATACACGGCATTTACGCTAATAGCGTTTATTTTAACACCGATTATGCAACGGTAAGACTGATGTTTAAACACTGATTATGCAGCGGTGGTGTTAAAACACTGATTATGCAGCGGTAAGACTGCGTTTAAACACTGATTATGCAGCGGTAAGAATGGCTTGAGGTTCTGGGTCAATTCATAAACTCAGTCAAAGTATGACACTTATCTTTTGTGTTGAACAAAGGATAAATGTCACACTTAGACTTAAGTAGTTTTGTGAATATGGGCCCTGCTCAATGATTAACACTGGCCTTGCCACTGTTTAGCCAATGCTTAAGCTCAAACATTTACGTGATTAAAATGTGATAGCTTAGTTAGGCCGCGTTTTTTACTGCTCAACACTGTGGCTGAATCATCTGAAGTAGGTGGATAGAAATACATGTAAGTAAGAAAAAAGGCATTTGAACAGAAATTGAAACTAAACTAAACGATACTGGCGCAGTATCGTTTAGTACACATCACCCTTTAAAGTACGATCGATGTCTGATCTACTTGGATTAGCCACTCATCAAGCGCTCGAGTGTGTTAGCATATGTACAATCTCACCAAATCACCCACATAAAGTATTGCTGTGTATCTCTCAGGAGATCGCCAATCAGGGTGGCGGCGTATGTTGTACATCATACGTTTATGATTACATTAGTGGAGAGTGTGTGCGGAATTTGAATTGTGAACGTCTGAACTTGCCGTTGACAAAGGCACTGGCTGTCAACGGAATAGGAGCAGTCAGCCGCGCTTATCGCCAATAGACGGCAGCAAAGTTCTAGCGGACCAATACAATATAAAATTCTCCTGATTGGTGCTCAGTCAACCATGAATGGGTCCTGCTGGGCATTGAATTGGACCCTAGTTAGTTACTGCTATTGGTCAACTTAATGACAGCTCCTATTGGATGGATACCTGGAAATATTCTGATGCAATGTTAGTCTTTTCGATGTGTCAAGGTTCCATAAGGTTCCAAGGCTAACCTCGAGTCATGATATCTGTGGACATAAATTGTACCCGTTCCCATTCTGTAAACGAAATGAAATCGACAAAGCTAACCTTTCACAAATAATCCCATACACTGTCGCGTTAATCTGGTTATGTCTAGGCTAGCCTGAGCAACAGTCTGTTGCTTACAGCATGGGGAAGGCTAATCTACTTGGCTCTGGTTCAACAGACGTTTATGGCCATTTATTGACGTCAACAAGTTTTGACAAGTGAAGCAATGATGGATTATCTGTCAACTGCAAATAGATTGTAAAACTCATGACATCAATGATGACACCATCCCGATTTGGCTTCCAATATCAGAAATGCAGCGGCCATACAATGAAGAAAAAGTTTCACTTAGTGTCCCACTCTGGAATCATTATTGAGCCCACGTCGGGCGGTCAGACGAACTGACAGATTCGCTTTAAAGCGATGTACTCGCGAGGTTGAAAATGAAATCTCGTTCAACTATCGCGACCCGCGATAGCTCCCCAATTTCATTCATAGCTGGCGGGATTCTTGAAACTGATCTCGTGTGATTTCTGGCATCTTTGAGCCATCAAACTACGGTATCGTTGACGTTTTATACAATAAGCCGAAGTGTGAGGAGGTCGACCAGCGAATTCCGTGTCAATGCTGCAAGTTTAGCCAGATGGCGGCGTGTGAAGACAGAAATTTGTTGTAGCACTAATGAGGACTTTGCAGTGTACTTCCTGAACGTTGTTGACCCACCATCCTTCGCATGTTTTTGCGGATGATTCATCGAATCGTCGCCGTCGGCATCCCTGTCACTCATGTCACTCTCCTCGCTGCTGATTGGTCATAGTAAATTCCGTAGTATTATAATGAGATGACCTACTTGGAATTCCATTCATAAACTGTAGTGCTGACGCCATACGGGACATAGAGGAACTATCGATGTGCAGTTACTGCAGAACCCGCGTACATCGCTTTAACCTACCGCACGGAGAGCAACAATTAAGTTGTTGCTCCGACTAGCCGAGATTATGGGCGGTTACATGCATGTACATATTGGAGAATGATGCAATCACCGCCGGCTATCGACAAAAAGTGGTAATACCGTGTCCCTCTAAGCGCGGAATCCTAAAATCGCATGAAAAATTTGACCATTATACTAGTACACGACGAGCATTACGTTGACGGAAAAGATCAAAAATCTTGTCGTTACGGCGTTTTGTCCAAGACCTCAGACACCAGACCACAATGGATATCAAATTGAAGTGGATCAGCTTTCTGTCCAGTCAGCAATCTTCTCTTCTTCACCCTCTCAAAATAGATCATGGCCCAGGAGTATAACATCAGATCCAATTGCATCTCGACTTCGATACTTCTTAATCAGCACTCCTTACCGTCAACAGTTTCGCCTGAGATTGCCCCAATGATCTTGGTTGCAAGCTGGCCATTCGCATGCAGATCATCCATGTTCCAGACGGGCAAATAACCTGCCGTCTCGGCAATTCAGTGACGGAATATCGGACAGAATGTGTCGGAATGGAGACCAGCACTAGTCGTTATGGTCGGATATTCGTCTTGTACCCATAGCTATAGCTACCTTGTAATTGAAGGAATTCCTCTCGGTGAAAAACAATTGATCATATCTTTCAGTATTCGCCTCTTAAAGGAAATCCTCATCAATATGATGGACCTGTATTTGGAGAATATACATTTATAGCTGCACACATTGTTAAAAAATCTTAGTGATTGTGTTGGATAATTCTTTTTTCAGCTTTTCCTAATTTAAAATTCTGGATCCTTCGTCACTTGATATTCTGGAGGAACACATGCGTTCATATTTATCTTCCGCTAATGCCATACCATTAGGATAGTGATACAACTAACGCCGTGTTCACGCTTGAATTTTAAACCGCAAATTTGCAACAAACATGCCGGTACCGGTACTTTATTGTGCCACTCCTCTTTAAATTTCAGAGGCAAAAGTCCGTGGGGCAAAATTCCAGGGGAAAAAATCCTGATACCTCGCTAAACTTGTAATGACACCGACTGTCTTCACAAAGACGTATTGTCGTTGGGGCGGTTGGGGTTCAGTGTGTAACGGGACATGGTTGGCCACCACAATACGTATTGAGGTCACACTGAGAGGAGGGTTGGGGTTAATTGTGGCGGTCCCATTCTGAAAAGTGAATACGTATGTATTAAGTGACTCGTATCACGGAGGACGTATAGTGTTTGTATGCATTAGGGAGGTTTCGCAAGCGCCCGCTTGGGCCCTACGACGACGTTTATCTATTGTGTGGGTATACCCATTCCGC
This sequence comes from Notospermus geniculatus, assembly GCA_002633025.1. Lineage (NCBI taxonomy): Eukaryota > Metazoa > Nemertea > Pilidiophora > Heteronemertea > Lineidae > Notospermus > Notospermus geniculatus. The sequence continues at coordinate 504,098 of NMRB01000116.1, read as the reverse complement.
AAACAATAGATAAACGCCGTCGTAGGGCCTAACCGGGCGCTTGCGAAACCTCCCTATTATCCGGTCGGCCGACGACCGCCGATGGTAGTGATTCATTGAATATCCATGTTTAGGCCTAGACCACAAGCGTGTCCATCGTTGCGCAACACGACTCTATTATTGTAATTTCTGTATACTCCTATCAACGTGGTCATGTCACAATGTTCATTCGGATGTGACACATTGCAGGCTAACCGCAAGCACAACAAAGTGGCCACATGAATGCGCCAATTGCATTCTACCCGGAACATGGATATTTAATGAATTACCACCGGATCAGCGCTCGACAGCCGACCGTATGATGCATACTATCATAAAGGAATCAAACATAAAGGTTTAATTGCGAACGATGAAGTTACTGAGGGATACACTTCAGGTGTTGCCACCAGATGTCTCTCACTGCCTGAATTATGGCTTTACGTAATAGGCAGGCGCTTCAACCTTTTTTTATGGTAGTGGGGTACATGAATCTGTCAACTTGATGCCTTGAATTCCATTTCTGAGGATAACAGAGCCATTTTTAGCACAATAGTGTTCCATGTGCCAATGTACGGGAGCCTATTCAAATGTACACAGATGACCCTACGCTGTCATCGTTCGTGGGGTCCTCATTAATTCAGTCCTTTTGTATCATAAGGTCAACACGTCGGAATTCAACAAAATCTGCAGTAAACATGCAGAATGGTCTTGCCTATCATATGAAAGAGTCAGATTGCAAATCTGTTGAGATTTAAAGGGATGCTGTCCACATTTATAAAATGCTAAATTTGTAAGTTGAACCTTTGTGTTTGATTCCTTTATGATACTACACAGTAATTCCAGAATTTGGCTTTAATATGTGCTGAGCGTGAACTTAGCAACTATCAAATGAAACGCGTTGAAGGAAGTTTCTTTTCTGGCTTATTGTCATTTGATTTGGAGTCATCTTGAAAATAATTTGGTCTCATAAAAAATCTGTCCACATGACCTTTTTAACTGGCAGAGTCCATCACTGGCGACTTGAGCTAGCCCGTCAGCTGGACTAGTAGCGCCACGATATACAATACGTATGTGACTGATGTAGGAACTAAATTTGTACTGTAATAAGGACCCGTGCCCGTATAGTTTTTAGGCCGCGAGGGGGTAGCTGGGGGGGGGGTGTCGGGTTAGGGTTAGGGTTAGGGTTAGTACTAGAAATGAGGGTTTAGGTCATATATGAAAAATATTGTACGAACTGTATGAACAAAAGTTCCTATCGCCGGCAGCTGGCCCAGTAGCGTAGTGGGTACGGCGAAGGTCGAGCAACCAAGAATCCATGGGTTCGAACCCTGGTTTGCGGATTGTTTTTATCGCATCGTTTTAATTTCATCAGCAAAACATTTTACAGAACTGTGAAAAATATTCTAAAGGTGCGGCTCCACATGACAGTAAACTGTAGACAGCAATTGAAAAACTGTCGATAGAAAACTATCCATAGCCCTTCCACTAGATGGAGAAAATCGTCGATAGTCACTGTCTGTGAGCTCTGGAACCGAGCCAGATAGTTTCTATCGAAAGCAACTGTCGTAAGGCCCATCCACGTACGGAGGGATTGTCAATATTTTCTGTCTGACAGCCGTCTATTACCTTCCACGGGATAGCTGTCTTCGTTCAGCATGTTGCCAACAAGAAGGAAAGAAGTCGCCGCGGCGGTTGAAGTTTACCTGACATTGCGAGGGCGAAGGCAAAGGAGGAGGAGGCACAAGCTTTCGGTACATGAATGGTTCCTTAAAAAGGAGCAGTACGGTGCATACCACGCCCACCTGCTCTTTTTCTCTTTTACAATCCTTCGCCTGACTTTCCATGCATCCTCTTTCTTCAACCTGTCTCTGTATTGCTAATAGGAATAATTCTTCTAAAATCAGTCATTTTTTATTTATTGTCACGCATAAAGTTCAGAATCATTTTCCACTTCATTTCATTGCCAGTGCCAATGCCAATGCCAACGCCAGGTTTTGAACAAACCCTTCCGCAACTTCAACGTGAAATTCGTCTGCCCTTTCTCGTGTACAACTCGCACTGATCTGTACTACAGTTCTATCCCGAAATAGAGCAGGTGCTATTCAATAAAAGGGCAGCTGTCTGACACTTTTTTACTAGCTTACAAAATCTATCGGGATCATTTCCACAGGACAGAAATTGACTATTCCACAATCTTTCGGACAGTTATCTATTGCTGCCATACAGTCACTAGCTGAACAACTTCCACGGGATAGTCATTGGAAAGTTACTATCTGACAGCAAACTTTCGACAGAAAACTGTCATGTGGAGCCGCGCCTTTAGTCCGATGGCTGACGAGCTAGCGCTAGCCTCGTGAGGTTGTCGAAGGAGAAGGATGTTTGCATATCCTTACTGGATGTTTTATGGTAGACCTATTCGGTATTGTTTTACATGAGGCAGGCGAGTGGTATATTTTATTCATTACTAAAGGATTACTCCACGACGCTTGTTCGTATTCTGGATATCATCTATCTGGGCTGGATTTAGTGGATGTAGGGTTGCTTTGATCTTGTGTGGATACTTGGATCGGAGTTTTCAAGAAAGAAAATTCAAATTCACTCTGGTTTCAGTGGAATACTGTCTAATATACAATGTCCGTTCCACATAGTAAAATTTTCTTTAAAAATCGTCTTCGTCAAAGGAAATATCAAAGTCCTTAGGGTTCACACGATAATACTGATTTTCTATGATTATAGAAATCTTTTAAAAGAAAAATTGGACAGGTTGTATAAAATAGATATTTTCTTTTCAGCCACTCTCACACGTTCGACAGTAGGCCTGCGTTTAATTGCGATAGACAATCGCAGGTGCACTGTCGCAAATTTACGCAAACTATCGCAGACCTTGCGATAATATTGCAGGCAGTCGCGTATAATCGTGAAGTTTTGGAAATGTTCAAAAAATTAAACCTTGCCGCATACTTATCGCAAAGACACNATGCAAACACCCCCTGGCTCCCGGACTATAAAGGATTACTCCACGACGCTTGTTCGTATTCTGGATATCATCTGTCTGGGCTGGATTTAGTGGATGTAGGGTTGCTTTGATCTTGTGTGGATACTTGGATCGGAGTTTTCAAGAAAGAAAATTCAAATTCACTCTGGTTTCAGTGGAATACTGTCTAATATACAATGTCCGTTGCACATAGTAAAATTTTCTTTAAAAATCGTCTTCGTCAAAGGAAATATCAAAGTCCTTAGGGTTCACACGATAATACTGATTTTCTATGATTATAGAAATCTTTTAAAAGAAAAATTGGACAGGTTGTATAAAATAGATATTTTCTTTTCAGCCACTCTCACACGTTCGACAGTAGGCCTGCGTTTAATTGCGATAGACAATCGCAGGTGCACTGTCGCAAATTTACGCAAACTATCGCAGACCTTGCGATAATATTGCAGGCAGTCGCGTATAATCGTGAAGTTTTGGAAATGTTCAAAAAATTAAACCTTGCCGCATACTTATCGCAAAGACACCGCAGATTTGTCGCAAAATATCGCAAACTGTCGCAAAAAATCTTTCATAACCCCAAATTATCGGTGTCGACTGAAGAGACTGAAGAGGCTACAGACGGAAAACCCGTAAATTTTGGCCAGGGTTTAAAAATTAGAAAATTGACGCAGGATTGTCGCAGCTATTATCGCAGATTGTCGCAAACAACCGCAAGTGAACGCCCAAAAAACGTTAAGTTTACGACAATTCTGCGATACTTCTGCGACAAATCTGCGATATTTTCTGCGATTGTTTGCGTAACGTAAAAAATACAATCGCACGCAAATTGTCGCACGTGTGAGAGCGGCTTTAAACGGAACTTTTGAAAGGTTCCCGATTCACACGATAAAATGAATATTAGAAGAAAATTTTACCGACTACAGTAAAACGGGCATCACTTCATGTTTTAGGACTTATGGTAGTGGTGCGCAATATCCGTGGATGAGTAATAGGCCTACTGCTATTGTCTGCCCTTGTAAGCTTCAAAAGCCATATACTGTATCTACTCAGTTATAACGACAGTTCATTAAATATTCGCAGATCAGTGGACCGCCTTTTTCACCGTATAACTATGGTAACCATACTCACGTGGTGTATAATAAGCAGTGATCGCACTAAGTGATCCCGATAAATGAATATCAGTAGGATTACCTCAGTTACGTGGTGAAAAAGCCAGTCCGCTGATCCACGAATATATAATATACTGCCGTTATAACTGAGTAGATACAGTATAGCCTCTTAACTGAAGCCGCCGGTAACTAAGTTTATTAACACTAAGTGCAAACTGCATCCAGCTTGACCTTGAATGATTATAAAATCAATTGTCTCTATGCCGACGTATCGATATCTATTGATGGTGATAATACCTGACTTAGTCACAATATTTAAATCGACATAGAAATGAACAAACCAATCAGAAGGAATATTCGTGTTCCCGAGGACAAGCCACACTTTTCGATCGTCAACCAGTAAATGGTTTCGCCAATCTGACGGAACACGAAATACGAAATACGAAATTCAACTTCCTTTCCAGGGGCCTCATGTATTTCTGGAGATGGTTGGTGCCAGAAATGTCCCTGCTGCCAGTGCGTCTTTTAGCATCATGTAAGGCCGAGAGAGTAATGCTGACTTTACATCGGATGACACGCGACACGAACACGCAGGCGAACAAAGCTTTCATGGGGATGAGTCCTTTGTGAAGCCATTGTTCGCTTGCGTGTTCGTGTCGCGTGTCATCCGATGTAAAGTCAGCCTTACGGTGCATCTTGAATTTTCAAATTTCCACTTCGTATCTACGCAAGACCTATATAGTCCAGTCGCTTAGCCTCAAAATTCGGCCCCATCGGGACACGGCGGACAAAAGCACCATTTTTTGTATATTCGTTCCTTAGATGACAATCTTCAAATTTGGAGGGGGCGGCACTCTGGCACCATTGAGCGTTTTGAGAAAATCTCGTTTCCATGGAAACCGAAGCCAAATTTCGTGTATTTTGAAAAATGACGATATCTTAGCCTTTACAAATGATATTTATTTTGCTTAAGTGGATATATGTATGTTATCATAGGTGGGCTTTCTTTTTGGCGCATTGCCAAATTCATGAAAGGTCAAGGTCTTTACAAAGGTCAAGGTTATATCAAGTTTTCAGCGTTTTTGCACGAAAAAAATTGAGAAAGCTGAAATTCAATGGAATCACATGGATAGGCCGTGCCGGATAACAATGTAATATTTGTCTCAAAAACTTCTCCATTTCTCCTACTTTCAGAAAATACCAAATGTAAATGAAATGACATTGAGCGTGACGAGTAACTTATGCCGGAATGAGACACACCATGTTCAAAGTTAGGCGCGATTCTCAGATGCGACGCATAGATCCGTCTGAGTGTTTGCATTAGTGGCGAGGCTAAACACCCAGACAAACCCGTACGATCAGGCATTTTGAACTGGCCCGAGGAAGNTGCTGGCGATTGACGCCATATGCGAGGGTTCGTGGGTTCGATCCTGGTAGGAAGCAATGTCTTTCACCTTGGAAACCCGATTTCTATTTCTATCATATTCTTTGCTTGTATCTCCTTTATTTGTGACCCTTGTATAACATAAAAAAACTGTTTGGGTTCGGAGATTGTTTGGGCTACTCGCAGGGTACTTATGGACGCCTCGTTTAAACACGGGTCATTGAACCATCTTTTTTGAAGATGGGGATTTGGCCTAGTGGTTTAAGGCGTGTGCCCCTGAGTGCTGGCGATTGACGCCATATGCGAGGGTTCGTGGGTTCGATCCTGGTAGGAAGCAATGTCTTTCACCTTGGAAACCCGATTTCTATTTCTATCATATTTTTGTGTTAATTTACTTAGAAAACGCCATTTCTTATTACATAACTACTAAATACAATTAAGAACAGGTTTTTCTGCTTCTGAGGCACCATGTTTCTATCTGTTGGTAATACATTTATGGGGTGTAAATCCCACCGTTTAAAAGTTAGCTGTACATCGGCTCCAATTCTGATTTACAAAGCTCAGTTCTTGGGTCCAATGGTAAAGTCAGTGCCCTGAGCTTCAAACGGGATGTTCTTCTGAAAGAAAGAAAATCTCAGATGGCGCCCCCTCTAATTTTAACGAGTACCAATAGACAAACCACCAGAAAAAAATGGTGCTTTTGTCCGGCGTGTCCCGGTCATTTCCATAACCGACTAGACTAATAGAGTTGCGGTGGAAATTAAACTTTGAAATTTATCTTTCGTTTCCACTTCGTAGCTACGAAAAAAAATCAAAATGCACCAAACTCTCTCGGACTTACATGATACGCACTGACAGCAGGGACACTTGTGGTACCAACCATCTCCTGAAATACATTACAGATCATGAAAATGAAGTAGAATTTTGTATTTCGTACTTCGTGTTTCGTCAGGTTTGCGAAACTTCACTATTAACAAATTGAGAGATAACATCTGAAAATAAATATGCCCCCGAGGATATTAGACTACTGGTGTAACAGTACAGAATGTCCCCCTGGAAAAGTGTCCAATTCTAATATTCCGTGACGGATTAAGGTGCATGGCGATTGAAACCCATTTCATACTCACGATTAGGATTAAACTGCAGAATCTTTTGTCCCCCGGGCAGTTTTTCGTGGGGACATGCTTCCCTTTTACGCCGGTGTGATAGAATGTAATGCCTCCGACTTCCTCATACCCCGTTGTGTTGTTTGTCACGGGATTAAGGGTCTCTCTGCATCAGAGTCCAATTCAATGGTGCCGCTAATCCGTAAGTGTGTTGTGGAGAGATCCTATATCGGGAGCAATAGATTCTATTACACCATGACAAGCAATAAGTGGGCATCAGGAAGTGGGGGCATTAGATTCTATCAAACGTGAATACTGAAATCACCAACAGGTATTTCTCAGTCGCCTACATATTGTTGCTTTTCCTGGTCTGAGATAATGCCTTTAAATGGCCGCTGCGCATGTTTCACGTCAGCTATAAATTAACTGCTTCACAACACAATCTGCTCGTGGCACCCTGCCCACCATTTCAAGTTCACTGCCATAGGGAGTTCTAGAACTGCAATAGCGGTTCCCATGGAAATTGTCGCTAAGGTTCCAACTAGGCATAGGTTAAGGGATGGTTGCTTGGCACTTTTTGAACACTCTGATGTAGCAATCAATAGAAATCCAAAAATTTGTGGGTTTCATTGTACTCTTTCACCCGAGGGATTATGAAATGAAATGGCTGTCATAAACATGTACGGTGGATTTGTAATAAGGATACGACATTCCATTTTGCAACGACAGCAAGAAGGAAGCTCCTGCTCACAATCGAATTCTTTGTTTGTTGTTGCATCGCCAGTACGCCTATAGGCCTCTGGGGTAGCGAGCATAAAGGGGTCGTAACCCTACGTCAGGCCTAAGCCAGGCGTAGTGCTGGTCGAGGATAGGGCATCGACCAGCACTACGCCTGGCTTAGGCCTGACGTAGGGTTACGACCCCTTTATGCTCGCTACCCCTGGATTTTGAGAATAAATTAGGCCTGTCAATTGGAACTCGCTTAATTTTCACCGAAACGAGCATACATTTGGAGCCAGCGCAGTGGAACAATCTGAAGGAGTCTGTTTGAGCAGTTGCAATGTATCAGCATCAGCTGGAGTTTAGCCTAATTAACTACTTCCCTAATTCAGCGTAATTGTGACTTAATTAACAGAAGGAACATATACATCCCCCAAAAATGCTGCCATGCTGCCACACGACGGTGGCCGAGCGCAAGTGACAATTTGCCGATTCCATCTTACGGTAGTGGCGGAATAGCCACAGCAGAAGATGGTACGGTAACACATTAGACTAGTGTGTTCCTCACATACGAAAACTACTAAAAATAGCGTATTTCGAGATTCAGTATATAGGTATAACAAATTGGTGTGTTGGTACTTAGATATTATTGGATTTTGCATTGTTCTGTCATTGGAATTGTACCAAACATTTGTACCCACTGTCATCGTACTTCTATGATATTCAGGGGCTTAATTGATTTTACTTTTTGCTCATGGATTGTCATGGATTATTTTGTCAAGGTTATTAGGGAGAAACATGGAGGTTGTTTGGCAAGGTATTGTGATTGGTGAATTCATGAATCTATTCTAGGATGGATCCAATCTGCTCAGCTTCTCCTCGGGGGATTTGTAGACAGACGTGAATTGAAGACAGGTGTGCGCGTGAGAGTAAACTGTTTTGATTTATAAACTGGGGGAAATCATATTTAAAAACATTTCTTCTTTTAAATTCATCGATCACAACATGGATATGATAAATCAACAATTAAGGAAAACTGAATGCCACATTTTGCCCGAGGAAGTAATTTCTGTATTCCTCTAATCAGCAAATGCCATTAGTATCAGGATATACCAAGTCTTATGTGACCTTTTCTCCATGGATACTTGTATAATTGTGGCTAGGATTCCGAAGTAAATGTCTGAAATGTTGTTAAAGTGGCAAAGGATACAGAACACTTTTGGAAGTACTTGCTGCTGAGGACACTGGTGATCTAAAATCATCTTTGTAGTGAATCTGCGTAAGGGGGAGTTGCTTTAAGTGCAGTATATATGTCGAATTTTGTTCCACGCCAAATGGACAACCCCGCTTTCCAGGAAGACCCAGGAGACGAGGAGTTCCTTGAAGTAGGTATTGATGTTATAAATTGAATTTGGTGCCTTGCCTCTTTGTGGCACTGGAAAAAAATGTTCAAAAACTACTTGCTATTTTGAAAACGAACCAATGGTATGATCAAAAATGATAACAGCCAATGGATCACTGATTTGAAACAATGGTGTGATCAAAAGTCACAACAGCTAATTGATCACTGATTTAAGCCAATGGTGTGCTCAGACAGCAGGTTGCCTAGTCTGCGGTGGCTGGCTAGAAGATCGGCCGCGATTAGATCGCTTGCGATATCGCCTGGTGTACAAGCATGTGTACATTTTTCTACACAATTTTCCGTGCAAATTTTCCCCAAAGACGTTGTCAATATTGGCATCATGTGGCATTTCTGACGAAACAGAGCAGTGATATATGGACAACTTTGAACATGAAATAGGGCAGTGTAATTTAATCAAAATTGAACCAAACAGAGTGGTTTATTTTGGGGCAAGAAGTAAATGGAAATACTGTTAGAAAATAGGGACTTCCGGGTCTTACAGTGACAGCGCCACGTCGTGGCGTAGTTCGGCGGGTTCCTCATTGATGACTCACATTCTTAAAGACGTGCAAAACATCTTGCTGTGTGTTTCATATTAGGTTCGCTTACCACACGAAACGCCAGCCCACCGGTCGAGAGCTCCATTTTGAATGTATTGCCTGAAGCCTGATATAGGAGGATTTCTTTCACTGACAACCACATTATTGCGTCAGTTAGATTTGGAGAAAAAAGAGGTGGCTGTGTTTCCTTTCTTGTGATGTTGCCGGTCGGGAGCATTTCTCAGATCAAATGACAGATCGCACAACAAAAGGATTTGTTTTCTCTGCTCTGTTCCAGATTATTGTATGGCGGTTCATGTGCGGTGGAGCTTTACTTTGAACTCGTAATTGATGCGGTTTTCATGCAGAAACCGACGAAAGTGTATTGTGGGCCCAACTCTTTGTTGGCTCTGCAATCAATTTTGTTACACAGCTGGGTCTGGGCATTGGACTGTTCAGTGATGCCAGATTTTGCTTACGGAAAATTGTCTGTCCGTTTTTAGTTGACGTTTCATTTGGGAGGTTAAGAAATCAAACGATAAACGTAAACGTTAAAGACAACGTTATTTTGTACCGAAAATGCATTATAAAAATCTGGTGAATGTGTAGTATGAAAAATAACGTTGCGTAAAGTTTACGTTTATCGTCTGATTTCTTAACCTCCCTACTATATCATTGAAATCGGAAACGTTCTCCCTTTTCCACCAGTGATCTCCCAAACTTCAAAATTTCACTATGAGTAATCTCCAAAATATGCCTGTCGATGTTGCATTGCAAGTGATCTCCTGTAGGCTAATAAATTTGCCTATAGAAATTTCACTGTGTACGTTTTGTCCGGGTACGTTTTGTCCTGTCACCATCAAATATGCCTGCACAAAGTGTGCTTAAAGGGAATAAGTCGCGGCAGTCAAAAATGACAGTAAGAATATTTTCGTGGCCCACGAAATTCACAATTTCAAAATTACAAATTTCGTACTTTAGCGGATTATATCCCTGGATTTGCAGTTGACCGTGTTCTAAATGCTATTCGAAGGTAACAAAGCCACAACAGTTGTGCGAATATGCTCTCAGTAGGCAATAAATTCCCGATGAGAGTGAAGTAATAGATTCAAGATGGCGGCGTTTCAATCTCTATTCAGACACCTTGACTGGCACGACCAGCTCGCTTTAAGTGATCTCCAAAATATGCCGATATAAATTCCGCTGTAAGTGATCTCCAAATATGCTTATAGAAATTGTGCTGTAAGTGATCTTCAAAGTATGATGATTATAGAAATTACGCTGTAAGTGATCTCCAAAATATGCCTATACATGTAGATATTCCATTGCAAGTCATCTCCAGAAATACCCAAAACTCAGCTATACAACAATTAAATTTCATGTTTGGGAAACACGAAAATGTTGAAAAGTGAAAGGTGACATTGGAAATGTAGTGTACCTTTCGACTTTGTTGTCCTCCTCATTATTTCCCTATATCAGGAAAATGCAAATGATGACAACTGAAAGAGACCTCCCTAAGGATTCCCGGGCATTCCCACGCAACAGATTTTGAAGTACGGAATAGCGCTTCAGGCAGTCATCGACAAGAAACTGTCTATTAAACGATTGGTAATCGATAGCCGATGCTAATCAATCCTCATGGATTCCGCTCGTATTGATGAAGAGCGTCGATCGATGAATATAATTCACAACAAGTAAATGTAGTCGAGCAATTACTGTTCTTCTGTGTGGAGAGAGTGCCGCAATATAGATCTCTGTATCTCCTCATCATTATTTTGTGTCAAAAGTACCTCCACTAAAAAAGATGCTGCGAGATGGTTCGTGATGTTTGTGGTGCTGGTAATGAATCTTCTTGCTCCATTACCTCAGCTCGAACATCTCGTTGTTTTGACCACAGTACATGACACCCTCTTTCAGCATTCAGCATCTCAATTCGTTCGTCTGCCTTACGTGGTATTGACCACCGCCGAGGCGACAGTGTACCTTGACAAGTACTTATTTGACTTATTGACTGACTACTCCGATCACACACCTTATTGATATTTACCTTGAGATTTGTTCACAGAATATCAGAGGTTCTTTTAGCGCTCGCTTCCTTCGTCACCGCATGTGTGCGGTGACGTAGGGAGCGAGCGCTAGAACATTGATTACCTCCTGATGACAGGCACAGATCGGATGGGTGGGCGCCCAGTGGGTTAAGACACCCCAAACACACACACTGCTCTTAGAAACCAACAATTTCTCGTCAGAATTGGCCAGAAAGTACATGTACTGTACATCGCAGAGAGATTAGATTTTCTGGGGGAGATCCTCCAGTCACCTCATCGGTACCGCTATCAATGACCGCCTGTGGCCACCATCCGAAGTAACCCAAGTAGATTGTATCCGGCCCCGGCAGGCCTACAACTTATCTGTGTTCAAATCCATCGGCGAAGCGGAACTTGCCAAACCTTTCATTTCATTTCATGTAGGGTGTCTTACTCCAAGTCCAATATGGATGAAACACGTTTTATTCATGGGTTGGAAGAGTTTCAAAACACACCAATAGATTTTGTTTTCACTTTTTACATACTCCTTCATCAAGCTTATTAAAAGTTGTATGTATAAAGCAAGAGGGCCTAATTAATGAGATGTTGTTTATCAAACAGTTTCTCTGATCAAAAGTGTTAACGTCTTCATACAACATCCTGGGGCCTGTTTCATAAAGCGATTTAAAGGTAATAATATATGTAGCATTAACTTCAATGCATTTTCCATGTGGTTAAAGGTACCATTAGCTTAAAGTCACTCTATGAAACAGGCCCCTGGTTTTTAGACAGCCTCTTTAAAGTGAAATCACAGCGCAGAGGATAAACTATTCGATGCATTGTGTCATTGCATAACATCAGTTGTGCATTGAATGTACATACTGTATATACTGTACAATCGGACTTGTAACATCACTTTGGTAGACCAGCCCACTTCATTACTATGATGGTCACATGGCTGTACATTAATAGTCGGTGATACATGCTGCGTTCTGATTGGCCCAACAATTCCTTTCATGAAAAGTGATCGACCTGGGGTGATCGATTAGGCAATCAAGATCACGCCCTTCTATCCAACGCCTAGTCGATGCTAGTCCGAACACTGCCTCCTGTTGCTCATTTGCAGAACTGACGGCCACAACAAGAGTCAGATGAAGCCTGTCGCGGGGGGTCTATTTTGATTGGTCCGTCCATCTCCAGGTCGTGTTTTGAATACATTTAGTGCACGGCAATCGTATCACTTGACAACGCTGCTTTCAGGCATTTTACTTGCTGTTTCAACCAGCTACACTCGCAATCACGCTCTCTGTTCACTCTTAGCCAGACAAACATTAAGAAAACCGCAATTTGTCATCAAAATCACGAAAAATATTCTTCTCGAAAAGCCGAATCGGCGAATGCACAGCATCGCCATCTTTACAGTTTGAGGTCACGTGATACGGGAACCACCAATCCGTGATCTGATCATGCTGATGACGTAGAACCAAAATCTGGTTCTTCGTTCACTCATCATCTGACTCTGTATTAGCGTCCAGCAGATTCTAAAAATACTCTAACCTCTTAGATGTAAAACCAGTTCCAAATTTTCCAGTCAATGCCTAGAACCACCCACTATTTATGATCTTTTTGAGGGTATTGTGTTTTGGGCAGTGATCACCAGGTCGTGACAACCTCAGTTCGCCATGTAATAGTGTGAGTTGAGGACCACTGATGTAATGCATACCACCGTCTCCTGCACCCCATTGTGTGTCATTGGTAATTGTACAGCTTGGTGACGTAAGATGTGCCATCAAGGTCACAACTGTGGTCAGTTTCTTCAAATTTCTTGCATCAGGAACC
>NMRB01000116.1:465140-480036 GCA_002633025.1 Notospermus geniculatus | reverse complement strand
TTACGCCACCTGGCGGCCATATTGGATGTCCGATCGGGCCGAAACTTCACATGGACATAAAGGTCATCTGCAGGGGGCCACATAGCACATTGGAGCACTTTGGGTTAAGGCGTTCCTGAGTTACAGCACTTTGATGATTTTTGGGTTACGCCACCTGGTGGCCATGTTTGAAGTCAAATCAAGCCGAAATTTGACATGCATGTAAGGCTCATCTAGATGGAGGTAAATATCAAATTTGAGCACTCTGCGTCAAGTGATTCCCGAGTAATAGAACTTACTTGATTTTCAGGTTACGCCACCTGGCGGCCATATTGGATGTCTAATCAGGCGGAAACTTGGCATTTTTAAGGTACCCCTCCAATGCATGTTTATGCAAGATATTAAGTCGCTCGGTGAAATAGTGCCAAACTGTGGGATGTTCGTCATTTTTGTCGAACTTTGACCTCTGCATGACCTTGAAAAGTAGGTCAAATCAAAACCCGTTATATATATGTTATGTATCGTTATTAGCTACACCTATGATAAAAATTTGGAGATGATCTAGTCAATAGTTCAGGAGTTATTGCACTTTTTGTGTTTTTGGTTTCCGCCACCTGATGGCCAAACTGAGAGTCGAATGGGACCGAAACTTGGTACATATATACGTCAGTTTCGGATCAATAGGTATGTATCAAAACTGAACGTACGAAAACGAAAAATGAACCTATGATTAAGTTGAACATGTAACACTGAATGTGATTGGTCGCCCGCACCTTATCGACCACAGCGCCGACGGACGGTGAACGTAACCATAATTATATGTTTTCGTCCGCTGGGTCCACCTTGTGATTGGTTAACAGGAAGATAAAGCACAATCCCCTGTAGTGAATGAACAGTGTAGGGCGTAGACTGGCGGGTCTCGGTACATACGGTTTGCTTGAATAGAGTCATTGTAATTGACGTTATTTGTCGCCGATATGGCCGATTAGCAAGGGCCTTGACGCTTGAAAACCCACGACACACACGACCCTATTATATACAATCGACAAAGAAATACCAGGAATGTCCTCCAGCATGCCGCCGTAGGTAATGACATGGCAAGGGGTCAAAACCAACCTCGTGATGACCGCGTGATGTAAGATAATGTAATGGTTTAAAACATTGCGCCGATTAAAATCTGCTGCTTGGGGCCTCCGTGTACATGGTGTATGGAAGGACTTGTAACTGTCTCCCCACTCATCCACCAAGTCTATTTCTGACCCGTCACCACAAAACGAGTACGAAGTCGCTCTGAAGTTGGCAGGCTGAAACGAATGTTTTGTCAATTTCCGTAGCCTTTGGCGTATAGTAGACCTGCGTTTTGTAAAATCTCAGTGATTACTTAAGCTTTATCTCATCTCCACGAGTAATTTGGTTCATCCTGGTTCATATCTTGTGATTTGATGTGACGGGTCACATTTCATGGGAAGCGACCACAGAGGCTCGACAATAGGTCCGTAATGTAGTGCCACGAAGTCCCAGGCGAAGCCTGGGAAGAGATGACAGCTTTCGGTCAGAAAATCGAACTTTATGTGGGAAATCCGTCGTCAAAGTCACAATTTTTATCCAATCACGAAAAATCGGGTATCCTCAGAAAGTAAACATCTTGGACCATCACATCGCGCATTAATCGACCCAATTCGACAAGATATCTTAGCATAATTACCTCAGGTAGGAGGAGTTGACACACTGTCCATTTTGTAAAGGCATCAAAAGCAAGATGGCCGCTTTTTCTCTACGGAGCGAATGCTTGCGTAAATCTGATTTGTGATAAACGAAAAAAATATTCCATCACTGTCTTAAAAATAAAACTCCTTTCCGGTATATTATTACTATACGATGGTATTACTGCCATTTCAAAAGTATTCAAACGTCATCAACTGTTTTTATTACGTTTTCAATAAAAATCCACTTTTTTTTAATCACGTGACCGGCGACTACGTTCGAAGTTTTGTAGCGGGAAATTCAAACTTGCAATTTCCATATCCTTGGTTTGAAAGTTTTCTCAAGTTTATGACGAAGAAGGAGCTTCACAATGGCAGAGAGGCAAAAGTCAGAATTTCCTTTTCATACATGGTAAGTATTTTTTTACACGTCCCTGATAGAAGTTTAGTAAGCATGAATGATGAATACTGGTGTAACCATGGTAACCATGTAGTACCATGGGGGTGGCAAGGTTGGGTGGAGCCAGGCATGCAGACTTCATGAAATACAATGTAAAAACATGTCACATTTGAGGCTCAATTCACATAACGCCAGCAAAGAGTACGTGAACACTTACTTTTTTTATTCTCCCGTGCCTCCTGTGGTACACTTCGAACAAAACCAATTTTCTTCCTCTGCGATGGCCCCTTCCACAACCCCAACACAAGAATAGTGATGCCAAAGATCACAACCATCACAGCATATTGTTCCCTGATCACATTCATCTCCACAAATTCCACATGGATATTCTACTGGGGTTGTCTTTCTCCTCTTCCTGCTTACTTTCTTGACAGCCCCCTGCCCTTTCTTTAAAGGTTGTTTGCCTTTTCGAGATCGTGATACCGGTAGGGCATCATCTACGGAAGAGGTGGTGGGAGCATCAGTAGGCCTACTAGGGCTGATTGTCTTGCTAGTGCTAGTGGTGGGCACCTCTTCATCTGGAAAATAAAACAATTACATTTAGGCCTATGGATGATTAACCCACAGTCAAGTTTGCTTTTTTTAGTCTCAATTTACATGGACTGAAGGCTAATAACAGACTTTATTGATTATTTAGTCTAAATACCAAAGTGAAAAGCTTGAGTCTGGGAGTGGCCTCACAAAGCAAAGTTTATGCCTACCTGTCATGCCTGTATGAATTGAGCCTGCAGGCCTATCCGCATGCAGCATCCGTTCAGCCTTTAATATATGTTCATTCAATGATGTGATGATCACCGGTTTTGAGTAAGAACTTGTGAATGGTGCTTCATATAAATTACTCAGTTCTTTAAGTTCTGATTTGACAAAGTTTGATAGGAAATTCTTGTTCTTGTGGATCTCAGACAGTAATCGACAGTGGCTGACTATTTTTGACTCAGACTTGTCTTCTCTGATTGTTTTCATTGTGAATGCCTTGCTCACAGATTTCTGTTTCCTGATTTTAATTTGCTTTCGGTGAGCCTCCTCCTTTTCGGTGTTCAGATGTGCCAGAAAATCTCGCCTAAGCTGGGCACATGACATGTTACAGTACTTTCTAATGATTTCACTAAAAATATTCATGGCCAGAGAATGTTCTTCTTGTTCAATCTGCAAAAGTTCTGTCCACTGTCTAACCAAAGACTGGTTCCTTTCAATGCATTCATACAGAAATTTGGGGAACAATTCACCATGAATTTGCAAGTTCTTGAACGTGTCATTTTTGCGTATCTGTCGGTCAAGCTCCACAAAGAAAAGGAATGTGTCGTCTGTGATATTCATGAGGCTACCTCTTATATTTTGCTTTCGGGCGGTTTGAACAAGAGTCTCTTTGAAAGAACTTTCCTGTTCTAGCTCTGATGATGTTGCCTCCAATCTGTCGAGTAAAGTTACTTCTCTGTGTCTCATTGCTACATTGGGTTTGGTAATCATGTGCAAATTACTTTGCACATACCGCCTTTTCTGATACCGAAGAGTGGCAGCAGCCCAGCCCCCAATATACCGAATGTTACCAAGGCCACCACCTGAAGAGACAAAATCCTGTCTCACATGTTCCTCAGTGCCCTGCATTTTTATGTCTTCGGTTTGTTGGCTCAAAAACACAGCCCTCAGATGACTAAACATCTGGTATGCAATATTCTTCTCAATCACTGTTAAGCTGTCATAGCCAGTAAACAGGTCTTTGACATCATTGGCGTGTTCTTGTGATACCAGCAGCTCATTGATTTTCGTGTAAAACCCAGAAACATCCAGATTTTTTACACTCTCCTCTTTCTTAATCGTCTTATCAAAAGCCTGTTTTATGTCTGACATGGTTTTTTCAGCGTATCTGTTCACATTGTGTGGGTGACTTAAAAGGAACTCCAAAGCACAATTTCTTTTTAGTTGTTCTGGTACTTCAGCTACTCCTTTCATATCAGTAAGCTTTTCTCGGAGGTTGTAATGGAAGACATCCTCACTGTCCTGCAGAACTTTCGCCAATTCATCTGCGTTCATTAACAGCTCTTCTTCATCACCTTCTATTTCTACATCATTTCCCACCTTGTCCACAACACTACTACATGTGCTAGTCGCTTCCTCCTCGCTGGAATACATTTTCCCCTTGCAACAGGAAAAATCAGACATGACGTTGGTGTTCTCATTGCCACTATAATCAGTTTTCTTTACAAACGTTGCCAAGGGTGGTGGAGGTGGCCTTACTTGACTTGGTTTGAAATGAATCACTTGTAATCCGTCAACTGTTGTAGCTCTACTTATTGCCACTCCAATTTGACCGAAATTAACCATGTGGTTACAGTTAACTATCAGCCGCTCAATTGTCATTCCCTGCGCTTTATGGACTGTTGTTGCATAGCAAAGTCTCAGTGGAATCTGTTTCCTTGTTGCAATGTCTCTTTTCTCATCAGGAGAGTAAACAGAAAATAGTTGGCGGGTTACTTTCACACAACGTCCAATTTCTTTGAAATCAACAATGACGTAGCTATCACCTAACTCCTTCACTTCCCCCCTCAATCCATTGACTAAATCATTCGATAGGTTCAAAAGGAGGACGACCTTAGCTGCGACCTTTAACTGGAGAATACGTGGGGCCCGGCAGGAAAGTAATACATTGGTTTGTCCGGTGTCTTCGGCATTGTACACTTTCATTTCACCTGAAAATAGACAATTGTACACCATAGTTTTATTTCGTTCCAGGTTTCGTGCAGTGTTGGAAGAAAACAGTACAGCAGATGGTATTTTGAGTGTTGACATTTATTCAAAATATGTGGAAGCTTCCTCGTTACACACGCCAAATGAAAAGCCATTACCTGCCAACATTGTTTTGAAGATGATGAATAGTGTTTTCCCAGGTGTTGAAAAAAAACAGATACGCATTGCCAATTTAAATCCCCTTGGACCAGAAATAAAGACAACGCAGAAGGTGATCAAGTACAAGGGAATAAGATGGTGCCCCCCTGAAGCAATGGACACAGTCAATGGACTGGAAGACATCACGAAGATTATTCAGGATCATTTTGGTGCTGCTGATGACATTGTGACACAGCAGTCCAGTGGAGGTGATAAAACTGTGCTAATTATCAAAAGCAATTTGCTAAGCAATGGAAATGACATTTATAAAAGGATTACATTAGATTGGAAGAAAAACAGTGTCAGCTTGAATGTGAGGCAGAAGGACATCAACTTATCAGGATTACATATAAGCGAAGTAATTCCAAGGACAACGTCTGGAATTGTGAGTTTGATCAAGGTGATGAAAGATGTCAAAGTGTGCTGTGGAGTGCAAATTGAGAGCAAGAATGATTATATTCTTCACTCGACATGTTTCCTTGAATTAGTCTCTGAAGTTGGAAATGAGAATAGCGGAAAGTACTTTATTAGAGGACGGTCATGTGCTGGAGCACTGAATGTGACAGGAACAAGTGGACACTGTTTTTACTGCCAGAAATCTTTCCGAAGGTGTTATTTACAAGATGACACCATGGATCTGAACGAGTCAGACCACAAGGACATCAAAGAAATTCTGGAGACAGTATTTCCAGGTGCTAGCGATAGTATGAAAGAACTGTTGGAATGTCAACATGAAATGCTGCAGAAGTCACCGCATGCGAGAAGATGGAACAAGAACATTATTGGCCTCTGTCTCAATATATGGGTGAGAAGCCCAAAATCCTACAAGGACATGAAAGACAGTAATGCATTAGTACTACCATCAGGACGACAGCTAGTGAGGTATAAAAATGCTATACCACAAAAGCCAGGTGTCATCAAAGACATGTTTCGTTGGATGCGACAAACAGCAGAAAACCAAAATCTGAATCCAGCTGGATACCATGGGGGCCTCATACATGACGAGGCCAAAATCCAGAAAGATCTGATCCTTGTGAATTCTCCTGGTCGTGAAGTTAAATTGGTGGGATGGATCGACAGTGGTGATGAAGCCTATGACCTCCACCTTCTTAAAATAAAGGACACGTCAAGACCATTGGCAGATTACGTGCTCCAAATAACTTTTCTCGGCTACGGGGGCTTTAGATTTCCTATTGCCCACTATCCAACAAATGGGATAAAGGCGTCAGAATTATTTATCACCATATGGGATGTAGTCTCGAACCTAATTGAATGGGGTTTTATGGTAGACTACATTCAACAGGACGGCGGCGAACAGAACAGAGTCTTCATGAAACTGCATTTTCCCACATCAGACCCCATATTGGAGAGATACTTGAGTCCAAATGTAATTGACCCAACCCGCAAGATGGCACATTCACAGGATTACAGCCATGTAATGAAGAAGCTTCGAAATAGTCTTTTGTCATCAGGATTTTCCAGCTCCTGCAAGAGAAAGATGAAAAGAGAGGAAGACTATATAGTTTGGAGTGATTGGGAGAAAGCTGTTGCCTGGGATAGGAAGACCAATTCCAGGCCAATTGGATTCAAGATCACAGATAGCCACCTTAACCCAACAGCAGGAGAAAAAATGAGAAATCATTTGGCTGAAGATGTTTTGGGAGAGGATATGTTAACCCTGATGGAGTCGTACCAAAAGAGCCTGAAGAAGAAACCCAATGTGGTAGATGGAACAATCAAGTTTCTCCAGCAAACTAGTGTTCTGACACGGATTTTCAGAGATCATCGCCCAATCAAGAGCATGCAAGATGTGAGATTGGAGCAGTTGGACCAGGTTCTGCAGTACTTTACGAATTGGAAATTACAAGAAAAGGACAACCCCAAACATCTGCCATCACCAAAGTGCCTTGAAGATTTGTTGTGTTTGCTGATGACCTTCAATGAAGTTTGCAGGATTCATCTGACAGAATTTCCCAAGTCAGGTGTTGTACCAGCCCGGTAAGTTGAACTGATGATAATTTCCTTACTAGCCAACACAATTCAAGATGAACATTATAGACTCTGTATTATGATCACTCATCAAAATGTTTTCAATTTCAGATTTAATACCGATGTGGTGGAGAACCATTTTTGCCAAATGAGAGGCCTGTTTAATGGCAATGCCACAAACCCTTCGTACCACACCTACTCCCATACCGTTAACAGCATAATCCTGGGGCAGAGTAGCAAGTCGATCAGCAAAAACTCAAATGCCGGATCCAGAGCAGCCATGCCTTATGACACGAAGCCACCATCAAAGAAACTGAAGGTACTAGTAAGTCTGAAATCACTGTCAAACTTACCTTCAATGTCATTCAAATGCCTGGCATTTTCAACATCAACATCATAGTTCCTTGCAAACAGCTTGACAGGGGGTGGGGAAACAGGACCCAATGGGCGTTGGAGGCTCTTCAAAAATTCGGAAGTGGTTTCCGAAACAGTACCTTGACGAAGATCACTAATTGCTGCAATTAACTGTGGTTCATGTTGCCTGAAAAAAAAGACAACTTGAAAACCCTATGGACAACCCTTCAAATCAATTATTAATTATGGAACAGTTACTGTGACCTTGGAGGAATGATACCGGTACTAGTAATAGGTATTTTCTTTCATAATTCAGACATGTCAGATCAGAGTTTAGAAGAATACCGTACCTGTGTACAACATCCAGCTCCACATGGTGAGTTATTGCTTTTTTGAAGACCTCGCTTTCGAATGCATATTGTCCAGGGTCCCCATAAAGACTACTTGGGACTGGTGGCAACTGCAGAAAATCACCACACAATACAACCTGTAGCCCACCAAAGTATCTTTCTCTGTCACGTGTCTGCCGACAAACAAATTCTATCTGGTCAAAGACCTTGGCTGAAATCATAGATATCTCATCTATAATTAATGAGTCTGCTTTTTTGACTTGTGAAATAACTTGAAGAAAGCTGTGGTCCTCAGGATTTCTGATTTTTTCCTTTAGTTCTTCAAGGCTGCATCGCCCATCCAATATACCACTAAAACTATGGACAGTGGTTGCACTTTTCAGACCCTTTTCCCGCAAGATACTGGCAGCCATCCCCGTCGATGCTGTCACAGCAACCTGAAATATACCGTACATCATTGATCATTGTTTGAGTATGAACAATTAAAAGTTGGGCCTTCATCCTGTTAGTCTCTGCATGGTCATTGCATGCTGTACACCACTGCCCTGGATGCACTGTCAGGACATGCAGGAGGGGCCTGAACTCTCTCTGGGCACAGAGCATGCATGCAGAAATTGCACAGCAAGCAGTACATTTGGCCTTACGGGCTTAGGCCTATAATCAGATAATATTGGATTGAAAATTCGATTGATCGGCTACCTTTTTGTTCATTTTTTGCAGGGAAAACACAATCTTTGAAAGTACTGTACTTTTGCCAGACCCAGGAGGCCCAGTAATCAACAGATTGTGACCATTCTTCGAAAGATTTAAGGCTGTTTCCACTGACATTTTAGTGGTAAAATCATCAGCTGTCATTCTGTGAGCTGTCAAACTTCGAAGACACGTGTATGAAGTAAGCCTACCTCGTATACGAACGTTCCTTGTACTCCAACTAGTGTATTAGATAGCAACATACGTACTGGGCACGAGGTAGATGTAAACAACCTCACCCATGGTGCACACGTGCACTTGGACCAATCAGATTTACGCAAGCATTCGCTCCGTAGAGAAAAAGCGGCCATCTTGCTTTTGGTGCCTTTACAAAATGGACAGTGTGTCAACTCCTCCTACCTGAGGTAATTATGCTAAGATATCTTGTCGAATTGGGTCGATTAATGCGCGATGTGATGGTCCAAGATGTTTACTTTCTGAGGATACCCGATTTTTCGTGATTGGATAAAAATTGTGACTTTGACGACGGATTTCCCACATAAAGTTCGATTTTCTGACCGAAAGCTGTCATCTCTTCCCAGGCTTCGCCTGGGACTTCGTGGCACTACATTACGTACCTATTGTCGAGCCTCTGTGNGGTGAGGTACCCCGCCAATGGCCCCAAGCCCATGCAAATCTTGCATCTGCTCCATTTAGGGATCACTTTTCCTACCACACCTCGTAGACGTGAGTGTTGGATGACCTACTTAAATCCCCTGCCGTCTGGTTGGGCCAGCAAGTTATTACGCACTTCAAACGATCTGGCAGTGCTATATGTTGACGCCGTAGAACACGTAGGCCTAGCTGAGCATGTAATAATCTTCGTCATCTACCGATACTGCTGGTAAACTAGGCCAAAACTTCATCATCACACCGACCGGGGCTGAGCTGACTGGTGTCTCGACGACGTCTTACCGCTGTCTCATTCGAGCTTTGCTGTGTCACCATGTGCGCCCCAGGCGCACGAACGAGGCGCCAATTGTCTACTGACTGACGAAAAGCATTCATATACTGTATTTGACGAAATATGTATTGTTGATCTTGCAATAAATGACAATTTTCATGACAAAACAGCTTGAAACATGTGCCATGCCGTGACACAGTTGGCGCTCTGAACCGATTCCTCCGTCACCGGATACTAAGTCCAACCTGTCTTCGGCGCGCTCAAAATAATAATGGGTTTCTAAGGAGAAAGACGTAGCTTCCTACCGAACTCGAACCCAAGGACGAGGGGTAGTGAGGGGTGCTAAAAATACAACACATCTGCACTCATAATAGATGTTGTTGGATGTCACAGTGATGACGTAACGAATTTTCTTGGCTTTCACAATGACACGTGAAAATGTAACACATGGATATCAGTGCCAATTTCAGCCTATGTCTCATGACGGTATCACATACAAGAGGTGCTACAAGTTTTATGTGTGAGGGATAAGCTGGACATGAAATCAAACATTGCATTTAGTCTTGTGGTCAGGGAAGGCTTGTGTGTGGAGGCATGACTGAGTAGGGTGCACAGACTGTGGGTGGGTGTCATACCCCTGTGAAATATGGAAGTGTGTATGCCTGAAAAAACATCTGCATGGATTGGCCTTATGCTGTGTCACGATGCATGACAAAATGCAATACAATTGAATGGAAGTTGTCTATCAGATGGTTCGTTTTCATAATGATGTTGAATAGTGCATGACATCTGCATGGCGATCTTGATATCGTTGGGTATCTGCCGTGGAATACTGCCATAGAATGATCTGAAAAATGCAGGGACGTTTTATGGAGTTTATCTGCCAGGTATTGGTGGTTGTCCTTAAAATGTATGATATCTCAAAAATCAATGCATGTGCATGTAAATCTGTCAGATATTGAAGTCAGACGATATCTGTCATAGACTGGCGTCTGAAAAATGCAACACTGGTACACTGCACACTATAATATACATTTACTGTACCTATTCAGTTATAACGACAGTTTACATGTATTAGATATTAGCAGATCATCGGACCGCCTTTTTCCACCATGAGACTGAGGTGATCGTTCTCACTCGGTGTGACGCAAGCGATGATCACACTAAAACTAATCCCGATAAATGAATATATAGGATTACCTCAGTCACATGGTTGAAAAAGGCGGTCCGCTGATCTACGAATATTTAATGCACTGTCGTTATAACGTAGTAGGTACAGTATATGGGAAGATATTCCTGAGCTGCATAATTGAATATTAAGTCTCCCTTCATGACATTTCCTTGCCTAGAGCAACGCAGTTGTTTGGAGGATAGTTAACGGAACGTACTGATGATAGCCTAGCAAACATTTAATACCTTTCCAAGCTACGATGAGCTCATCATCGACATTTCTATCGAGCAATCATCAATATTTTGAATATTGACTGATTCACTATGTTTATTGATTAGATGTTGACTGTAATTAGGTGGAGCAGCCGTCATGCAATACTTGCACAATCGTCTGCTTCATTTTGTAGTTGTTGTAATGCTTTTTAGTTGTGATTCCAGGAATGATACGTAAACAAATCAGAATTTGAAACAAATGCCTCAAGCCAACGATAAAATATGATTTCTAATTGGTCAATCTTGATCACTCTTTTATTATTAGCCAATGAAGATGCTTCATGGAGATCTTAATTGTCATGACTTTTACTTCAGGATCTTCTGAGTGTTTTTGGAGTTTCGATGTTGCTGGAGATGCGTGTGTCCATTTTCAGATACATGTAATTCAAATTCGGATTAAAGCATCAAATGGCCTGGGAGCCTGCAAGGTATAGATGGTGAGGATTATTAATGAAATTCGTAAAAATACATGGATTTCTGGGATAATGAGAAAGATACCAGTAAGGTAGGCACATGACCTGGCAACTCAAAAAAGTTGATGGAACAAATGATGTACTTTGGATGCTATGATGAATCACATGCTGATGACCATAATCTTTCCATGACTGTAATCTTGCTATATGGGAATTTGAAACTCCTAATGTGTAGCACATATCAGAATTCGGATTATCGGATTATCGGATTAATCTTTTTTTTAAGTTACAATGAAGGGCCACTTCTTCTGAACAGTTCTGAGGGAGCAATGCGCCTTGCTGTATTGTATATGGGATGGGGTTGCAAATGGAGATGTAAGAGGTTCGCTTCAAACGCTGATTTTTGCAGCAGTTAAGATCATACCATTGGTTCTGTAAGATAGGAGCCTTGACCGAAAAAACACACAGTTTCTCAGTACAACTGTTTGAAACCTCTTCTCTGTATTCATACATACTGTCCTACATTCCCCTTCATTGGGAAGAAAAATTGAAAGCTATCGATAAATTTAAGAGCATCTTTCATTCACTTCTCCCCTTTATCTCTGTTGGTCTTTCCTTTCCATGCTTACTGTAGCTGGTGCCAGTTGGTGATGGATTTTATGTACAGGTTGGTTAAGTGTTGCTCCTTGTGTTCTACGCTTTGGTGTGTATTAATGTGGTCCCTAGTTTTGTCCAATTATCACTGGATGGTCTTTGTTGTGAAGAACAATATTGATGTTCCATTTCCTTGGGAAAGGGTTAAAAGCCAGAGATGACGCCTACATGTACGTACATGTACATCAGCCTTGCGACTGGAAGCAACTGAACCGAACAGTCGCTATCGATGTACGCGTTCCGCGCACATCGGTTACAACAGGTCATTGCGGCAACAAGTGGCACAATCCAGTCTTCAATCTGGAGCGCACACATCGGACAGGCAATGGCACTGAATGCCACAGGGAAATTATCGATATCTTGCGATCGGACCACTCGGGGAATCATGTGATATGCATTGAAAATGGCTGCGCCCTTCGATGAGGTAGGTTTGCGTGGTTTGAAACAACAAAACAAAATTTGCGAAGTGTAATTTTATCAAACCTCAGCCTCAGACCATTCATGGTTGATTCCCTGGTTCATTCTCGTAGTTTGCATAGTGGACGCCGCCATTTTGTGGATCATGTGATTCCTTCACTTGACCAGGTATGCTCCAGGAACGGGGAAATTCATTGCCAGCACGCGTACATCAGAAGCGACTGAAGAAAACTAGAAGTAACCCGTTGCCAATGAGTAGCACATGAGCAACTGCACTCTAAAACATTCTTGTCGTACTGACAAGCTGGAACTCGTTCTCAGTCATATGCTTAAATATTGACAGGGTCTATCTTGTCAGTTAACAAGTTTTCAACTTGTCATCCTCGGAAAAGAGACATCTTATCATTGAAACAAATACATCTTGTCATTCAGGCTGAACAAAAATTAAAAATTATGCGCCAAGAGACTGTTATACGGTAGTTACAAGTACTGAAAACAGCTACATATGACAAAAAACCCAATTTCAGAGCGTACAACGGGATTCGAACCTACGACCTATGAAACATGCAAACTACTAGACATAACCCCTAAACCCACGCGGCTAATGAGGCAACGATGGTGACAGCATGCTTAGCGTTTGAAATTGAGCGATGGATGTGAGGGATGCGCATGTGCAATAATGTCCAGCCACCTACAACTTATCGTACTAGAGATCTTGTCATCTGGACAACCTGAACTCGTCACAGAGATGTGCGCCTGGCCATGATAAGTAAATCGTGTCATGAATGACGTAACCCGTCAGACTGACTAAAGCATCTCGTCAATATTCGCAGACAGGTTGCGGTGACAAGAATTTTTAAGAGTGTGGTTGGAACTAGCGGGAACGGTCGGCAATGGCATTGCCGGTGCGCGTACATCGGCCTGTTTGAGCATCTGATCAGTTGCTGCTGGTTCCTGATAGTCGCCAACCGTTGCCGGTATAGCGTGATTCCAGTCGCAAGGCCGCTGTACGTACGTTAGGCTCAGGAACCTGACGGTTGCTGGAACAAAGGTCTGCTTTGTACCGTTCTCTCCATAACACTCTCCTATATCGCGGGAGCGATGCTAAGAGACCCTGATTTCTTCAGAATGCATTTGATAAGACTACTCCAAATCACGGGGAACATAACTGACGACCGCCAGACTTTTAAGGTGCTTACAGGTCGACATTGCGTCTTGAAGCAACTCGACGGATCCGTCACAGATCAAAAACCACCACGCGCAGGTCGACATTTCAGCGATTGAGAGGAACTCGGAGCAACTGGCAGTTACCTCGGACAGCACGCTCATGTCGACAGCGCGTCTTCCATTCCCTCGGTCCATTCCAACAACCAGTCGCCGAAAAGTAGAACATGGGCAACTCGAAGCAACTCGCGGCAACTAGCGCGGATCCGGCAGTTGCTCGGAGACGCAAGCGCGCTCAGGTCGACAAAATCGACAACTGATCAGTCACTCCGAGTTGCTTCCATCGCCGGAAAGCTAGTTGCCGCGAGTTGCTTCAAGACGCAATGTTGACCTGAGCCAGGCTTAATAGAGATAAGAATTCAGCTGAATTCTCACACTATTTGATGGAAAATGCGACATAAATGTTTTTTTTCCGTTAAGTAAACATGGTAAAGATGCTATTTGTTGTCTTGTCTCTGGATTAATGTAGTATAGCATTAACAAATTTTCAATTCATTATACTTGTACATGCCAGATAAAATCAAAAGATGTATGCGTTTCTTAAATTAATTTGCATCTCTTTGTGGCATATTCTCTGTCACGTCAGTTTTGCTCGATTGGTTTTTTGGTGGTTTGGAAGGCAAGGAGTATTTTGCCCACGTAGAGCACAGACTGTTTATGCAGTTAATACTGCAAGGAATCAATAGATGCCTGTTATTGGTGTTGTCTTGGTTTTCAGGAGATAAACATCGACAGAGTGGGTAATGTTGACATTTTTCTTCGGCTGCGATGTCGATGAAACAACGTGTCGGATTTCTCATGTTTGAAGAAGGATGTGGTGTCTCCACAAAAATAATCCGTCAAAATAGGGTAACCCCCCCCCCCCCAAATGTTTAAAGCGTGATTTGTTTCAGAATTTGTAGCATTTGACCTACCTGATATCACACTGAAACTGGGGAGTCGCCACGACTGTTGGGTTGGGGGGCCACCATTGGCGAGCGCCGAAGGCGCGAGCGAGCCTAGACATTAAACGTGCTTAGATGCGTTTTCCTGGCATCTGGGAATGAGACATCATGCATTTTCCAGTTGCAAAATAGACTGTTTTTGTGCCGAAAACGTTTACATCTAACGTGGAGTACAATCGTTTTCAATGAGTGATCCTAGACTGGATAGTGGATGCGTCCTTCTACTTTCAAAATCAATCAAGACTCCCTTTTGGCATTTGGAAGCTTCGAGGCGGGAAAACTGTCAGCAGGCGATGGGCGTTTGAGCGGCATGTTCTGTTCTTGACATTTTAACAGGTGGTGTGCTGCACGCAGCAATGCCGTTTTAGCTTCTTTCCTCGGCGGCCTATGTAACATATTGTGCTTTTAAAAATTTTTGTTGCTCTGCAA
>NMRB01000116.1:449454-465120 GCA_002633025.1 Notospermus geniculatus | reverse complement strand
GGGGGGCCATGGCCCCCCCGCCCCCCCTAATGCGACGCCCCTGTGAAAGTCTACCAAAATCTGACTTCAGGAAACGTCAAGATGGCCGGCCGCCAAGATAGCTACCATTTGCCCTATAGCCATAACTCAAGAACCGTTTGTCATAGAGTGATGGTCTTGGTGCCTATCCTCAAGTTTTAGTGGTCAAGGAATCTACTGGGATAGGTACTGGTACATAACCCTCCTTCACCAGGGGCGTAGAAATCCAAGATGGCCGTCAAGATGGCCACCATGCAATTACCACAAAATGGCCAAAATGCCTGTTCACAACTCTGTTCTCCTGTTCAGAGAGAGAAAATATTTTTTATGAAGTACTCCTACGATTATTAATTGACCGAACTGTTTCCACTGAACATGACGAGATCTATTTTTACCATAACAATATTCTATTTGAAAACTGTTTTATTTCAAACTCAGATATGTTGCTGTATTAAGAAAGTCGTCTGTCCTATTTATAGCAAGTCTCCGCAGGGAAAATGATGACGTTGTTGAAGCTCTAATTATAGATACACTATATACCGGTACATGTAGAGGAATATATCATCGGAATGAGTAAAATTAATACTTCCCTGCACCAACTCTCCACCTGCCCTTTTGACAGAATGTCAAAGAATGATAATTTTGGGTCGTAGTTTGCCATTCCAGCTACATCGGCTACATGTACGTCATCAGATCAGAAATATATACTCTATCAGGGGCATAATCAAAGTTCAAAAATTATTCTTCGCCTGCAGTTGAAAGAATAGGCCTACGGGGGGAGGGGTTCGAAGGAATATGGGCCAAGACGATGGCTCTCGTTTAGCGAGCTTAAGAACCACTGACTACTTCGTGATGGACGTATGCAGCACTAAGGGCCTTATTTTAGAACGTTCCTTAACATTAAGGTCCACCTTATATCTATTGTTCTCGATGGTTATCGTTAGGGAACGTTCTAAAATACGACCCAAAGTTTCAAAGGCAAGAGATCGAGGGAGTAGGCCTACACCGTCAATCTTCCCTCAAATTGGAATGGTCTCCAGGCCTTTCAAAAAGAGAGCCATCGTCTTGGTCCACACATCTTCGTTGAAATCCACGTGGGCCAAAGGTGACGGGGGTACTTTCTTTTAGGATCTGTACAAAATTTAAGCCTGGAGATCGTGCGTTAATCATTAAGCAAAGGCTTCCCCTGGTAGAGGCAGTGATGACGAAAATGAGAAAACGAAGAACATTCAACGAAAATGAAGGAGAGATTAATTGATGTGATTGAGATGGATCATAATATGGTGATTGTAAACTGCTGTTTGATGAGAGTTGACAACTTGACAGGTGTCGTTGTGATGTAATGAGGCCCATTTATCATTAAATGAATTAGCACATGATAAACGTAATGCACTTTGCTGTGACTAAAGCTTTTTGTATCCATAGTTATTTTTCGGTGCAATCCGGGTTATGACATTTGGTGCTACATAAAAAATTAATGTTTCCATGTCAACTGAAATGTAAAGATCTAAGATCAATGGTCGTACAAAATGCCGAGGTTTGTTTAGCACAGTTTAGGCAATTCATATCAAAGGGTTTCGACATCAGGTGACATTTGACTAGTGGTGTTGAGGCTGAGGTACTGTGACGTCATAATTAGGGAGGTGAAGAAATCAAACGATGAACGTAAACGTTAACGACAACGTTATTTTTGTACCGAAAATGCAATATAAAATCCGCTGAATGTGTAGTTTGAAAAATAACGTTGTCCTAAAGTTTACGTTTATCGTTTGATTTCTAAACCTCCCTACTTTTTAAAAGTATCAACGTCTTTTTCTTCAGCAGCTGAAGTGGCTCTGTCAGTTTTTCCCGGTTACTGTATATGTAACGATTCGTAGATACACTCTAAAAAATTCCTTGTCGTACTGACAAGCTGGAACTCGTTCTCAGTCATATGCATAAATTGAAAGGGTCTATCTTGTCAGTTCCTCGGAAAAGAGACATCTTATCATTGAAACAAATACATCTTGTCATTCAGGTTAAATATGAAAAAAATAAAGATAAAATTCAGTGCCAAGAGACTGTTGTACGTTAGTTACAAGTACTAACAAGAGCTACGTATGACAGAAAACACTACCTAATTTCTAAGCCTACGATGGGATTCGAACCTATGACCTATGAAACTAACATACAAGCTACTAGACCTAACCCCTAAACCCACTCGGCAAATGAGGCAACGATGCTGACAGCATGCTTTGTCGCGTTTGAAATTCAGCGATGGATGTGAGGGGTGCGCATGCGCAATAATGTCCTGCCGCCTACAACTTATCGTCATAACTAGAGATCTTGTCAACTGGACAAACTGAACTCGTCACAGAGATGTGCGACTCGCCATGAAAAGTAAATCGTGTCATGAATGACGTAACTCGTCAGACTGACAAAAGCACCTTATCAATATTCACAGACAAGTTGCGGTGACAAGAATGTTTTATGAGTGTAAGGTTTCCCGGCAACTGAACATGAAACGATTCAGAGCTGTGTCAGTTTCTATGATTTTTTACCATATGATTTTTTATTGGTGCAGATAAATTTTTGCTGGGGATCTACACATATGCCTTTCTCTCAGAGGCTGTTTTAGCTAGTTCCTTCACCACGGTGTGTTTACAAATGTGTGTATGCACAGATTAAATTTACAGTTGTGATATTGGTATGGGTGTAACACGGTAATGGGCGGAGTTTCCCTTACAGTTACTAGGGGTCAAGGATTCCACCTCAGGAAACACGGTATTAATCAATGACAACATTGGTGGGTGTAACCTTACCTTGGCATTAATCAGCAAGTAGTGTAAGGGGATTCCCTGGAAACAAATTCAGCGTTTCATGGAACAAGGTAACTGTTGCCAAAAGGGTGAATGTCGTCCTGGGTACCCCTAAAGGGTACCCAGGTCCAACCTGGGTATCCCTAAATGGCACCCAGGTACGTACTGGGTACCCTTTAGGAACCTGAAGGATACCCAGCTTGAAATTCCCGCCTGGTGAGATACCTGGAATCCAGGTCGAATATTGTACGTGCGCTGTGGTGCCGATTGCCAAATCACCATTCTTCAATCCGTGGAATCTCAAAATTTGACTGATTACCCGCTAAATTTTTGAAAAGAAGTTTGACCTGATATTTAATTTTGATGTCAGTTTGTCTTTTGGCATGTTTTGGTCCTTAAGTGATAAAAACAGTTGCAGAAAAATGCATGTTCTGTCGAATCTTCTGAACTGAAGTGAATGCGAGTGTCCGGAAATAGACGGTATACCGGCGAGATACTCTTTTAGACGCGAGTCTGGCACTCTGGTCGCCATAATGTCATCTCCACGTGTTACGCTTGCGAGCATGACGAGCTAAACGGTAAAAGTACCATCAACCTGGATTCCAGGTATCTCACCAGGCGGGAATTTCAAACTGGGTATCCTTTAGGTTCCTAAAGGGTACCCAGTACGTACCTGGGTGCCATTTAGCGATACCCAGGTTGGACCTGGGTACCCCTGGACGACATTCACCCTTTTGGCGTAACTGTTATAAACGGATGTGTCTGAAGGACTTTTGAAGGGTTGTTTTTTTTCAGTAAGGCTAGGGATACACCGAACGCGATGCGTATATTCGCGCGGCAAAGGCTTTGTTATTTTCCGCCGCACTGCACGCAAACAAAGGCTTCCAAAGCATAAATCGCGCGCGTTGCCCTGTCGCACGCGAATTCGCGTTCGGTGTATCCATAGCCTAAGGCTAGGGATACACTAAACGCGATTTACCCATCGCGCGCGATTTTCGCACGAATCTCTTTTGTTTCGGAGGCATTGCGGCATGAAATAACAAAGAAACAACGCGCGCGATGGGTAAATCGCGTTCAGTGTATCCCTAGCCTAAAAGCCTTTGTGTGCAGTACGGCGGAAAATAACAAAGACTTTGACGCGCGCGTCAACGCATCGCGTTCGGTGTAACCATATCTTAAGCCCTATCGCAAGAACTAATGGCCGCCGTACCCGATATAATACATGTTGGAGCTGTCAGTCAGCAGTTGACCAATAGGTGTCGGCCCTCTTCAATGGGTGATATGAATAAAAATCAGTATCTACTAGCTAGTAGTTACTAGAAGTAAAAGTAACTAGTTGCACGTTTTTACTCCAAGTAGAAGTGAACACTTGAATTCATATGAATAAACAGTTGATTTTACTGCAAAGTAATCACTTCTGCCCTACTAGTTTTTACTCGTCTGAGTCCTGGGTACACCGTACTGAAATTAATACTGCTGATTATTTATATCCTCGGCAGTATTTACTGTTTTTGGAGTAACTACTGCACTAGTATTAACTAATACTTATTAGTAGTAGCTACAAGTAATTACGTGGAGTAATTACTCCCGTTTTATTCATATAGTCGCCAGTAAATACTTCAAAAACTGGAGTAAAAGTTATTACTTATTTTTATTCATATCACCCAATGGGCCATATGCATAAAAACAAAGCATTTACTTCTAGCAAAAGCAAAAAGTAAAAGCAGTTGCTTGAAGCCAAAAGTAAAAGAAAAAGCAATTACTTGGTTTCATATGCATAATCGTTTACTTCTACTTCAAAGCAAATGCTTATACTTGACAAGCATTTGCTTGTTTACCAAAGGTTCTACAGTTGGAGCAATTGCTCAGGATTATGCATATAAATTCTAGCATTTGCTAGAAAGGAACAAGCAAATAGAAATTGCTTTTTCTAATAGCACTTGCTTTTTAGCAGAAGCATTTACTTTGGATTTTATGCACACGGATGGAAGTAATTGCTTCAATTTTCAAGTAAAAAGCATTTGCTTTTCTTTATGCATATGGACCAATGCCTAGCGGACCCATTCATGCCTAATCGAGCATCAATCAAGAGAATTTTCTTTTGTATTGGTCCGCTACAACTTTGCTGCCATCTTTTGGCAATAAGCGCGGCTGACTGCTCCTATTGTTGAATGATGCGAACGTTTTGAAAAGTCAGATTCAGGCAGAGGCCAATAATATGTCTGAGATGTGACCAGCAGAAGCATTCATTGGGGCCATATGAATAAAAAAAAGTACCTACTTTTACTAGCAATTTTGAAGTATATACTACTGCCTGTATGAATAAAACTGAAGTAAATACTTTAAGTAAATAGTACCAACTATTTAGTAAAAGTATTTATTATTTACTAGTTCAGTAGTTACTACAAAGTTAGTAAATACTTTAGACGGTATGAATAAAGTGGAGTATTTACTCAGGTTTTTCAAGTACATACTCCATATTTTCAAGGTAGCTCCAGACCTACCTTGGAAGCCGAAGTGAGCAGACACACCTTGGCACAATGGCAGCTTTTTTGCAATTTCCGTGCCAAAGGAAGGTATATGTCGACAGGCGAACGTGCCAAGAAAACAGGTACCCCGCCCTGTTCCTCTTTGATGAGGAAAGTGTGGTTTGGATGGCTCAACATACACTCACTAGCGTAGTATTGCAACATAGGTTTTTTCTTAATTTCTTCGTAATCAGTCATCAGTCTTTGATTTTCAAATGTGGATATGACACTTTGAGGTGTAATAGGCCTGTTGGTTCGAAAAAGTTTAAGGAAAAGTGAATATATCACGAAAATATCAGAATATCAAAATATCACCCATTTGATATCTCGAACATTTTGAAGTGCAAAGACGACCAAATTTGTACAAAATGAAGACAACGGAAATACATTAACAACTGAGAAATAATTAAGCTGAAAATGCGCATGTTGTTTGATATAAAAAATGCCTAATTTTGTTTAAAAAAATTGTTTTTTTAGAAAGGTTAAATTTTCTTAACTGTGGCTTTTCATTGGATGAAACTGGCATGGTGGGACACATGGGATGACAGCTTCACATCAGCAGCGTAATTTCATGCAAAATCTGTTTTTTTCAATTTTTGATAATTTTCGATAATATGAAATATCTTTGTTCGCAGTTGATATTTTTCAGTTTTTTTCTTCTGAATCCGTGCTTTCATCAGGCTTCATTATCATGAAAAGGAAAGAATGATCCAGTATCACATGAAGATTTTGTCATTTTCATATTTTGATATTTCTTTTTCATGTCATGATATTTTCATCAGCAGTGAGATTTTTCAGTCCGTATGGCCAAAAGCATGTTTTGCCATAGGCCCCCTATATAGTATATTTGAAAATAGATGTAAAAGTAAAAGGCATGAGAGAAATACAGAAAAAAATCTATGTTGCAATACTTATGGCCAGTGAGTGTAGATGACTACCGTAGTACTGGCACCCGTCGAAACCTTCGAAATCAAGGTATAAATCGTGCAAATGGTCAGTGAATAGTCCTCCCGAACGGTTAGAGGTGGTGCCGATTCTTGGACATTTTCCCCTGGATCCCCCCCTACGCATTTACCCCGTAGGACATTTACCCCCCCCC
Organism: Notospermus geniculatus; assembly: GCA_002633025.1. Taxonomy (NCBI): domain Eukaryota; kingdom Metazoa; phylum Nemertea; class Pilidiophora; order Heteronemertea; family Lineidae; genus Notospermus; species Notospermus geniculatus. The sequence goes on along the minus strand of NMRB01000116.1, from coordinate 458,677 downwards.
CACCAGGACATTCTCCCCGGACCTTTACCCCCTAGGACTTCTGTCCGGGTGGATGTCCTTGGGGGCAGAATTCCTACGGGGGTAAATAGGGTACTGCCATAGAAATCCCAAAATATTGTATTATGGCTAAGCGGTTTTTCAGCAGAAAATCTTTGAAGTGAAAAATGTCCGGGGGGGGGGAATTAGAATGCTCCATCAGGTATTATTCATTTATGGAAATTAGGGGCAGAAGGTCAAACTACGTCATTCCTAGCCGTTGATTCGCAGATAGCAGTTGAACGAATGAAACGTTTAGTACCCTACACCACCATGCCCTACCAGCCACTTTCAAAGCGGCCAGTTTAGGTCATAGACAAGTAGAAACTAGTAGAGTGGAAGTAGGTACTTTGAAGTAAAAGTAAAAGTTTATTCATATAAAATGAAGTATTTATTTTTACTTTCAGTGAATACTACCTAGTAGATACTTTTACTACTTACTTCTACTAGCAAGTTAATACTCTTTTTTATTCATATGGCCCATTGAGGGTATTCTGATGGTGAGAAAAAATTGACCGTGTATATGTACAGTGGGCATTACAATGGGTGATATGAATAAAAATAAGTAATAACTTTTACTCCAGCTTTTGAAGTATTTACTGGTGACTATATGAATAAAACAGGAGTAAAGTAATTACTTGTAGCTACTACTAATAAGTATTACTTAATACCAGTGCAGTAAGTACTCCAAAAACAGTAAATACTGCCAAGGATATGAATAATCAGCAGTATTAATTTCAGTACGGTGAACCCAGGATCAGACGAGTAAAAACTACTTGGGCAGAAGTGATTACTTTGTAGTAAAAGGAACTGTTTATTCATATGAATTCAAGTGTTCACTTCTACTTGGAGTAAAAACTTGGAACTAGTTACTTTTACTTCTAGTAACTACTAGCTAGTAGACACTGATTTTTATTCATCGATCACCCAATGGGCCGTATGCATAAAAATGAAGCATTTACTTCTAGCAAAAGCAAAAAGTAAAAGCAGTTGCTTGAAGCCAAAAGCAAAAGTTAAAGCAATTACTTGGTTTCATATGCATAATCTTTTACTTCTACTTCAAAGCAAATGCTTATACTTGACAAGCATTTGCTTGTTTTCCAATGGTTGTACAGTTGGAGCATTTGCTCAGTATTGTGCATATGATTTCTAGCATTTGCTTGAAAGGAACAAGTAAATAGTAATTGCTTTTTCTAACAGCAATCGCTTTTTAGCAAAAGCATTTACTTTGAGTTTTATGCATACAGATGGAAGTAATTGTTTCAATTTTCAAGTAAAAAGCATTTGCTTTTCTTTATGCATATGACCCACTCTTGACAAAAGTTTGACACAGATTCCACGGCGGTGCATTCGACACAACTGAAGTGGAGTTCATATCAAGAACTCAGTCAATGGGTGATATGAAAAAAAAAGTAATAACTTTTACTCCAGTTTTTGAAGTATTTACTGGTGACTATATGAATAAAACAGGAGTAATTGCTGCAAGTAATTACTTGTAGCTACTACTAATAAGTATTACTTAATACTAGGTGCAGTAGTTACTCCAAAAACAGTAAATACTGCCAAGGATATGAATAATCAGCAGCATTAATAGTACGGTGGACCCAGGATCAGACGCATCAGCAAATGTGGCGAATGCGGTGACGAAGGTAGCGAGCAGTAAGAACGCCTGATATTCTCAGGATGATCAGACGAGTAAAAACTAGTTGGGCAGAAGTGTTACTTTGTAGTAAAATGAACTGTTGATTCATATGAATTCAAGTGTTCACTTCTACTTGGAGTAAAAACTTGGAACTAGTTACTTTTACTTTTAGTAACTACTAGCTAGTAGAGACTGATTTTTATTCATATCACCCAATGTTTATTGGGATCTTTTCTATCATTTCAGTTCACAGTCACCCCAGCCACCCTTGATATCCAACCTGATGGCCCGCTTAGTACTCAATCTTCCCCAGGCACACCGGTGCCCCCGCCAAAATCTCTATCAATTCCATCTTCAAACCGGTTACATAACAGCACAACCAACCTCACAACGAAACCACCATCGACTCCGACGGCGAACCGACACAGCAATAGTACAAGTAACCTGACATCGTTGCTGTATCCGTCGCATATGCTTGAAGAGGGAGACTCCGACTCACTCACTCAGACAAGTGTCACTCGATTGTTGGGCAGGAAATTTAGGGTGAGTTGCTTTTCCTTTGCTAACTATTTTGCCATTTCATGAAGCAGTGAAGGGGAAAAATTCAGGTCTGACGTGTAAATTATGCCCCCCCCTTGTGGCTTCTCTCGACTTCATTGGAAGATCTTGATTTCAGAGTGCTGCAAATTACGAACTGCTGAAAATTCAAGAGCAACAAGAAAAAGAAAAACAGGAAAAGGAAAAGTCAAAACGGGTTCGACCGAAGAAGAGATTGGTTTCCAAGTTTGAGGTACACAATCACTTCTATTTGTGCATCATGATCATTGCATTTTGCAACGGTTGCCAAAGGCATATGAATGTAGTTGAACATTCTGGTAGGCCTACAGCCTTTCTCCATACACCATCATAGTTTGTTGTCCCTAATATTTTTTTAGAATTGTACCGTTGCTTTTTCAGAGTTTAGACTATGATATATGTGAGAACCAACTATGGCAGAAGGAGCAGGAAAAAATCAGATCCTTGGTAAGTACACACTGCCTGGTCTTATAAAAGGAGAAATCAGAGACTGTAAAGGCCTGTACTCACTCACGCGATTTTTGTGGCGGAGAGCGACAAAACGCGGTGACTTCACAGGCTATAAGAATTTAGTGCTACTTTTTCAATAGTAGAAATCTTAAAATGACAGGCCAGCGCGAAATCGCGGCGTGTGCGACTGTACTGCGGGTTGAGACCTTAAGATCACCATGGGCGTGTGATAAGTCAAATCAATTATTATTATCAAATCAATTATCAATTATTATTTCCTCTCTTATCTATTTGGGCAAATCAATATTCACGAAATACACCATGAACCCCCAGTTTTTTTGCAATTTATATTTTATTTCCACAAGAATGAAAAACTATTTACAGTAGATTTAACTAATACATTATACGAGAAAACACCTTATGGATTTTTTTTCAGTGCAGAAATAAGAGTACAGTGTGGGCAATTCCACGAAAATGTCCACCTAGTTTCAAATTTTCAGACTTCGGTAAACGCTTTTTTCCTCATGTTAGATTTGGTGTACGAGTTTAAAAGAATCTGAAACAAAATGTTTTCCAGCAATTCTTGCCCCTGGGGGTCTGTTGCTGGGTGTCTTTCTTCTCTTGCAGCAAACTGTCTTCGAAAACGTGTATCTTTCCACTCTTTCACACACACATTTTGAGGAATCCAGTAGTCTTGAACGTTAGTTGTGGTGTTGATATTTTTGGTGACTGGGAGGGGAATGTGGATGGTAGTCAGCTGCCCTGCATTCAGAGAGACTTAGTGAAAAGTCTCTCTGAATGCAGGGCAGCTGACAGGGATCTGTGGTTATAAGTATTTATTAGCAAATGCAGATTTGTAGGGAAATGGAAGGGCTGGGGAGATATTCATCCTGCGAAAAAACGTTTTCAGCAAAAAAAATAAACAGAGAAACTGACACGTGAAAAAAATAAAAATTCCCATCGCAAGGCTCGAACCCGGCGCCCCGGATTCAGAGCCGGACGCTCTACCGATGCGCCAGCCGGCCACGTCATGACGGTGGCTGCTCAATAAATGTTTATAAACATATCCCAGCTACTCAACATATTTTTATGTTAATTAAAAATGACGTTGCAAATCAGAATAATCTTCCAAAAATCGCATTTTACAACATCCACAGAGCAAGTTCCCAGCAAATCTGTCAGCGTATCGCTACATAATGTACCCATCTACGTTCACAGTCACTAAAAACGTGAACCAACCGTCCGGTATATTCCATCTGGACATTAGGTGCATATTTCCTATGAGTCCAGTTCTATTGAATGACCCGTGACAAGTCTTTGGCTAGCTTCGCTGTTGGCCGCTACGCGGCGCGTTGGGCCCTTGCGTCTAGGCACTGTAAAACTAGGGGTAGAATATTTTCTAACCGTATTGGTGGTAGTGCAGTGTATCAAAATGGTATCATAACCCCATGGGTGCAGCAAGTATCTGAAGAGAGGTATCCATGATGCCCTCTTGAAGCTGTCACGTCCGGGACATGAAAAAAATGTTTTCCTCACATTTTAAATTTGCTGCAATTTTTGATGTCATCCTTCAGTGGGCAAAGCTAACTTTCCCCCTTCTTTAAGGTGCACAACCCCTTCTCTACCTCTCTTTTTCAAGTAGGCCATAAAATTGCATGATAACCTTGTCACGTCCGTGACACCTTTCAGGATGGGTTTCACCCAATAGTCCAGTAAATTTAAGCGAAAATTCAGGCGAACCGGGAACAAATTGCAACAGAAGGTTTTTTTGCTTTAAATGTTTTATTAGGTCACCTTGGACATCATATCCAAAATCCGCCAAAATCGGACGGCGGGAACCCACTTAATGTCAGTTTGGAGTCGTGTTGGGCCTTGAATGCTATTCAAATAAAGTGAAAAGTTTCTGTTTGTCAATGTTTCTTGGTGCAGGATTATGGTCTTGAAAGTGTGGAGTGGAACTTCTTTGTGGTGTTGCAGAGAAGGCTTCCACATACATTCAGGTGATCTATGTCCAAGAATCAGATATTTTGGTTAGTAGGGAGAAATTGCTGTCATGTCTAAAAAATATCAATTTTTTTTCATTGACTGCTGTAGAACAGGCAGTGATTTTTTACTGCATTTTTTGGAAATCGTCTAGTATTTCATGTCTCAGATGGTGGGAAATCGCATCTCAGAGCTTTGATTTTTCAAATTTTCCCGGGGAGGCCCGCAGGACCCCCCTTCGTGTGCGCGCACCTGGAGTGCGCGCCAACTATTTGTGCCCCCTATTTCTAAACCCTGGATCCGGCCCTGTAGAAGTAGTTGATAGTATTGTCATTGAAACTCGTGGGTCATTGCTTTATTTGGGGTGCAATTTTAGACGACGCGTGTAGGCAGCAATTTTGTATTTTGTACATGTCACGTCCGTGACAAAGATCTGTCACGTCCATGACACAGAAAATTATCAATTTGCTGTTATCTAATCATCAAAAATGAACCAGCTGTTATGTTTTGTATCGAACTTAGTCTTCTTTACTTTGCTTTGTCTCCTTTCCTGCGTTGCTCTTAGAGATTCACAGAATTTTGAAAATGAATTACCAAAGTCACAATTTGGATTTCGTCTGATGTCACGTCCGTGACGCAACATATTTGTGAACAGGGGGTTAATTTATTATTGCTTTGAAGTGATTTTATATTTTACGCACAGGTAGACAACAGCCTGACATAATGTAGGGTATTCAATTTTTCTATTGGCCCACAGGCAGCAGATGCAGCGCTGAATGAGTGTACAAATGTCACGTCCGAGATTTTGGACTGGCCCGTGTGCAGAGTGCATTAGTGGACAATCATTTCCCTAACTCGAAAACTTGTATATGTCTACCACATTTTTCGTAATAAATTTCTTTACTAAGATGATAGCCTTCAACTGCTATTTTCATTTTTTTAAAAATTAACAAAAATTAAACCAAATTTTAAAGAACTAATTTCTCATATTAAAATATCAGAAATCAGTTCTTTAAAATTTGGTTTAATTTTTGTTTTGTATTTTTGAATGATAAATATATTCCTTTGTGATAAGTTTTATGTGTTCAATGTTGTTTTTACTTTTTCCCCATTTTCCCCAACCATGATCTCTTTAAGCCCCAGTTTTGTCATGAACCCCCAGTTGTGTCAGGAATCAATAAGGAGGTTGAGGTCAGCGGCGGATCCTTATACATACGTATACGGATAGAATTCTGTACAACGAAGCCAAAGTTTGTGTACATTTCGATCCGTATACGTGGTAAGTCGCTGATCTCAACCTCTCTATTGTCGAGGATTCCAAACTCAACTGGCGGTTCCTGATGTATTTCGAGTCTGAAAGCTATTAGAATTCATCACATCATCGTCTTTGTTTTTTTCATAGCGTGTAAATTGTGCAAAAAAAGTATTAAAGCTGCTCTGCATGAACGAAAAGCCCCATGCGACGAGCAACAGAAATGCTAACGCCCTGCAAACACTTCAAACGAAGGCTCAGAACATGATAGACCCCACGAAGCCAGGAGGGCGCCACCTTATTTGTCTTCGGGCAACAGAGCTGTCAACATCTCCGGATACCTCCTACACTACTCAAAGAAAAAAATTATAGTCATTTAGACAGGATTCGAACCGTCGACCTTCTGATTTGTAATCCACCACTCTGTCCACTCGGCCAACGAGCCAGCTGACAAGGACATGATTTGTGTTTGTCATAGACGTAGGCCTTCGACTTGCGTAATAATACTATGAATAAGAGAAAACACAGGAAGCCTACCAACAAGATCGGTGGCCGAATGGGGAAGACGGTGGATCAAAGATAACAGGGCGCGGGTTCGATTCCCAGCTGGGTCGAACTTTTTTCTTTCTGCAAAACAAGTGTTCAGCAGGAGCTCACCAGAGGATGTTGACACCTTGACAGCTCGAAGACAAATAAGGTGGCGCCCTCCTGGCATCGTGGGGTCTATCATGTTCTGAGCCTTCGTTTGCAGGGCGTTAGCATTTCTCTTGCTCGTCGCATGGGGGCTTTTCGTTCATGCAGTTCAGCTTTAATGATCTTCTAAGCAGTTGTCAAGGAATGACAGGTCACATGGAATTTACCCACATTGCAAACTACCGTCGCCTGGGGTAAATTTGAACACCCTCTAGGAAAAATACTAGGCGATGAATATCATTTCTACATGTATGCAAATGTCCAAAGTTACCCCATTGTTCAAAGCCACCCCAGTTGTCGGTACCATCGCCGGAAGAGAGTTCCGTTTGTTTTCTGATTTCAAGCCTATTTTATCTTTTTGCAGAAGGTCCAAAGGATCTGGATAGCACGTTGGTTGGTGATGGTCCTAGTTGGATTGGGTACAGCGGGTGTGGCGTGTTTCATAGAAGCATCCATCCACTATATCGCAGAATGGAAATTTATGGCTATAACTTATTGTATCCTTTGTGAAAGTGATTGCAAATGTCTGAGGGGATGAATCCTTCCTGGAATCTGTGGCTTATATTGAGGTTTCCAAATGAAGTAATTATAAGGAATAGACGTTAAGAACAATATCCTGTTCATCGCATTTTTTGGCCTTTGGCAACATTAGGTCGGATCCACGTTCATAGTCATGAGCCTTTGGAAAATTTTAATTACCAGTCAAAAGTATGCTTGTGGAGTTTTGGAGCCACATTGTATGGACTGCCCCTCACTTGCTTTTTTTCCTACTAGCAAAATATACCTTCCTTAACTTCTGCCCAGTAATTGAACATACAATAGAGAAATCCACATTAATCATACCGTTGTTAGTTTGGGCAGCAATAAATATGACATGTGTACTTCTTGGCTCTTTACTCATCACTGTTGTGGCTGTAAGTATTATCAGAGGTATTGTTATTCATACTTTGATGTTTTTCATACTTTGAATAACAAGATACAAATACTATTCATATCATTTCTCACTGTTTTTGGCTGTAAGTATCATTAGAGGTCTTCTAGGCCATCCTTTTTGCATAGGTATACCGGTAATTATTGGTCATTGTTGTGGCGGTATAAAAAGCATTACTAAGGCTGAAAGGGTAAATGTCGTCCTGGGTATATACAAAGATTACCCAGGATCGCAATCTTCACTAAAACAACACCCTGGGTGTAGTTTCGGTAGCCGAACATCACCCAGCATCCGCAATCGGTGCCTAGGAACGAGTCCTATTTAGAAATCCCGTGGAATCTCGCGGTCTCGCGTCGCGGTACTTGCTGAGTGTAGCTGTTCACGACTTTCTTCAGACTATCACGTGACCACGGGCGAGACAATCTCGAATCCAGGTGGCATACTACGATGCTGGGTGATGTTCGGCTACCGAAACTACACCCAGGGTATTGTTTTAGTGAAGATTGAGATCCTGGGTAATCTTTGTATATACCCAGGACGACATACCCTTTCAGCATTACTAAGGACCGTTTTGACGGGCGTTTTTATCGCCGCGATAATCGCCACATTTTTAACGCTCAGTAAAAACGGATATCGTTCCGCAGGTCGATCGACTGTTTTCACTAGCTGGTGTATCGCCGTGTTCAATTTTCATCCCTTGCGACAAAATAGCCATGTGAAGACATGGTTTTTTGCCGTTACAGCGATAGGCATCGCTCGTGGCTTTTCGGTTATTTTCACTGGCGATCTGAAGAGCGATATCGCATCTCGCTGCAATTAATGTTTTCACCAGAGATTTCATCGCCGAAGCGTTTTAGCGATTTCCCGCCGGCGAGTTTTGGAATGGCTTTTTTCTCTCGCTGGCGATGTCACCCGCTGTTGGCGTTTTTGGCGTTTTGGATGCGATATCGCCAACAGCGTTAAAATCGCCCCGATAAAAACGCCCGTCAAAACGGCCCTTTAAGCCAGCAGCACACCAGGCGATATCACAAGCGATCTAATGGCTCATAGCTTTTGACGCCATGTGTGTGCTGGACAGCGATGCGTGCAATCCTCTCGCCAGCGATGTTCGCCCATTGTCAAACAATATCATAGCCAATATTGCCTAGTCTGCGGTCGCCGGCGAGACGATCGGTGGTGATGAGATCGCTTGCAATATCGCCTGGTGTGCTGCTGGCTTTAGAGGCCATCTCACCAGCAACGTTGTATCATAAGGTCATCTTGTCCATGTTGCTGGCATCATAACTGATCACTTTTGTAGCTTTAAATAAGGACATTTTATCCATGCCTTTGATTTTGTAATCGTCTCATTAAAATCGATATCCGTATAAAGCTTCGAAAATACTCTAGTCACGCTTGTCATCGATACCAATTCCGTGGTAGCCCATAGCAACATTTAAATTGTTGAGTGTAAAATTATATGTACCGTACGTCTCATATAGGCGAACTAACGAAAACATCAGTGTCACTGTATTTTGTGTTGCAACACTAATGACTGGACATATCAGTTGCTTAGACCAGAAGAAGTTGAACCAAGGGTGTGGTCAACGGTTGCACAACCAAAACCTCTTGTGCCAAAGTGAAAGAATATTTTACAATGCAGCAGGCCCGTAGCAGCCCT
>NMRB01000116.1:434864-446282 GCA_002633025.1 Notospermus geniculatus | reverse complement strand
CTTCGCCCATGTAGAGTAACTCTCATTCCTAGGGTATTCCACGTTTGCATTGTATCATACAGTCTCCAACACTGGGGCGAAAGGTAAAACTACGGTATTGAAGAATGATGCAATCACCGCCGGTGGCGCCGGCGGTGGAAAAAAGTGGAAAATGTGGAAATAAGGCCAAAAAGTGGAAATATGGCCCTTTAAAGAAAGCACGAATAAAATCGGAACAAAAATCTTTCCTTAAAATACGGCGTCATCATAATACATGTATATGAAACAATGACATGAATGATGTTATTTTGTTGTGGACAGTAATGACGGTAAATGTTGGAACTTACCTCGAGGACTTAGACGACCAAAAACAAAAAGAAAATTATCCGAAATCGAAGAGACCAAATTGGACGAGTTAACTGCGCAGAAGACGATATGATAATGACGGGCTTGGCACAACAAACGTCAATATCACCGGAGCAACTTGACTTGCGTGATCGGGGATAGGCCTATCCTGCCCAGGCCCGGGGTTTGCATGCTTCATTAGCATTTCAAGTCATGATATATCCTTTATATCTGGTGTTACGAAAATATAAATTGAAAGAAGTTATTGAGATGAATCGGGATATTGAATATGTCAACATTAGAATGACAAAAGGCATTGCTAACATTCTGGTATCGAAGCTCTTGGGGACCTTTGAACACTGTCTAGGCCTATATGTATGTGGACGTTTTTAAAAATCTGTTGATGTGTGTGCCTGTAGATCAATATGTACTAGTTGATATATAAGATATACTTAGGCCTGGCTTGGGCTAGGGTGGGGTGTTTCTTTGCTGTTGTATGACCTATTTAGAAACAGGTTTAATTCAGTAAAATGAAAACTTGTGACATATCTACGTGCAATGTACTACAAACCGGTTAGAGCAGGTTTAGGTTACAATGAAATATTGTCTGCGGGCTTGGCACCTGATATATCCTGCAATTCCCAAGAGATTTGTTCAACCAGTGATTCTGTTCACTGGTGATGAGGCGAATAGGATGCATTGCTGGCTTACTTGATACATTTTAATTGTTCAGTACCTTGACAAGTACACTTCTCTTAATTCCTTATCGGTGGCCAATGACCGAAAGCACCCTTTATGAGCCTCATTTGTAATTTTTAGTAAAAGAAAAATCCTAAGGGCCGATTTCACAAAGGGTGTTTAAGACTTAGACGCGTGTAACTTCACTAAATGCACGCACTTTCACCATGCATTTGACGAAGTTACACGCGTCTAAGTCTTAAACGCCCTTTGTGAAATCGGCCCTTAGTGTACAACTGGCATTAGCATTAGTCTTGTGTCGTGTACAATCCGGACTCGTGTCTCTTGTAAGATGTAGCCTACAGAAATCACTTGATACCTTTAACAGTTGTTCAGTGTCATGACAACTACACTTGATACCTTTAACCATTGTTCAGTGTCTTAACAACTACACTTGATATCTTGACTGTTGTTTAGTATCTTGACAACTACACTTGATACCTTGACTGTTGTTTAGTATCTTGACAACTACACTTGATACCTTAACAGTTGTTTTTTATCTTGACAACTACACTTGATACCTTAACAGTTGTTTATTATCTTGACAACTACACTTGATACCTTTGTTTATTATCTTGACAACTACCCCGTACACTCGCACACTGGAGTTATCTGCTGAGGAAAAAGTCAGCCGATACCGTCTGCTCAGCAGATAGCTCGCGTGTGCGCGTATTTTTCGGTCAGGCCTAAAAAAAATGTCTTGTTTCGGGTCATGTCAGTTTGAAAAATTAGGGTCGGTCGGTCGGAATAAAATTTTATTTTTTACAAATTTTTTCCCAAAGTTTGCTTGAAAAACTGTGTGTAAAATAGGAAATGTCAGCTGAAATAACGAAGTGGAACTGATCTGTAACACAGGGGGCCTAGGAAGAGCTGTAGATTCTGCCATGTCATGAATGTTCCTTCTTCATTTGTTGTTCTCTTGTCATTTTTTGAAAGTTTTAATTGAAAAAACAGTATTATTGTGTGATTTTTTAGTTTTATTTTTTCTAGGTTTGGAAAAAAATTTTAGGGTCGGGGCATTTTCAGGAGGGTCGGTCGGCTGACCCGAAACAAGACATTTATTTTTTTAGGCCTGAGTTATTTGCTGAGAGGCCTACTTGTCGCCGACATCTTTGACTTTATGTCGAGTGTTTTGTTCGTTGAGGGGGCCACGCTTTGAAAAAGCGATTTTTCTCCCTGTTGGAAAAAATATCATTTCTACATCTGATATTCACATGTGTCTGAACTAACCCACATGCGTGTAGGTCTAGGTATGCGACTGATCATGTTAAGGAAAAAACGCCATCATGCTATAGAAATTCCGATAAGACATTTTGCCAGGCCTGCTTACCCTCAATAGATTGAGGTCATACTTTGAACGTGTTTACGAATAAAGACTGAAAGAAGTATTGAAGAAATCTGGGGCTCACGTCTTGGTCATCATGCCGTAATGGGCAACCTGCAACTTGTTGCACTCTACCTGTGACGTTTACCCATTGCAACATCCAGCATGATCTGGTTACAACAAGTTGCATACCCGTTTACATTCCTCCAAGACACTATGCAACGTTGATGAAATTTTTTGGTCTCATGAGGTTTATGCAACAAGCTGCATGAAGTTGCATATGAAAAGTTGCATGTGTAAACCGGTCTTTACATGCTCAGACTAGACAAAAGTATTTTGATGGACTGAAAAACACATCTGAATTCACGCCGTAGACGAGACGTAGATAGGGCATCGACCAGCACTACGCCTGGCTTAGGCCTGACGTAGGGTTACGACCCCTTATACTCGCTAACCCAGCATATCAGCTATGTTTTTTGTGGTTAGATTCCGTCGATAGCTTGGTCGAGAAATGGAATCTTTAAATACATGTATATTCGATTGGTCTTGGTTAAAAACGTTTGGCAAGAACAGCGCTCTCTGATGACGTCATATATCACGCTCACATCGCTTCCAGCCACGTCAATGCGTAAAGTCCCGGATGTCAGACAAAGGCCATGTTTCTGGCAGGCGCTGTTGCCACGTGGTGTTAATCCGGTGTAACATCTACCAGTGTTTCTGTGTGCGAATGTTGCCCCTCATTTGTACTGGCATATTGAGCTGTCATGCTCTCCTTAGCTGTGTATTGTCAGTGCGTTCCCAATACAAAGAAGAAAATACTGAAAATGGGGAATATAGTAGAAGTAGGCCTACACCGGCCATTTGTTGTGCGATGTGCAGGTCATGTGTATTTCACGGATAACATTTGTCCGTAATACGCACGCGTGAGGTGTCTTAAATATGGCAACGTGTTGCATTGTGGGAATTGAAATGGACAAACAAAGCATAGACTGGTACCCGGCCCTAACATTTTTACATCGGACTTTTGAATATCTTAGGACAGGTGTAACGTAATTCACTGTCCCCCATAAATCAGTGCCCTACTCTATTGTGGGCACAGGAACTTGTACCAATGTTGGAAAAAAAACACGCCATTATGGCCCGAAGGGTCATCAGAAAGGGCCGCAGGCCCGTAAAAGCAACCCTTACTGACAACACATACACACGGCTACGAACGGCCAAGACCGGAAGAAAAAAAGTAGTGAAAAAGAAAAAGTTGAACATCGCTGCTTCGTCTGCGAAAAGACCTTCAGCCGGCGGGATAATCTACTATCGCACATGAGGATACATCAAGGCGTTAAACCACATAAGTGTCAGTTTTGTTCACGGTCATTCCACCATAAGGGGAACTTCAACAAACATTTGAAGACACATTCCGATGATCGGCCGTATGTTTGTCAGGTTTGCGACAAGGGATTTTCCCGTTCGACCTACTTGAAGCATCACATGCGCGTTCATACGGGTGAGAAACCCTACAAGTGCGACAAATGTGGGAAAACGTTCGCCCTGTCGTCCGTTCTCCACAAGCATAACCTCATGCATGAAGACAAGAGACCTCACCCCTGTACCACCTGCGGGAAACGGTTCAGAAGCGGGCACAATCTCAGGCATCATCAGAAACGGTGCCATTCCGGCAACGTCATGTTTTTGTGCAGCACGTGTAAGAANCTATTATGCGCTGTGTTGTCATTTCTACTTCACAATGAATGAGGAAAACCAAGTCAACATGGAAGGTAGTGGTCATAGGGTCAATTTCTTACAAACGGTCAATTTCTGGCACACTCGTCACAATCCATTGGACAACTGGCGGTTGACTAACTTTAAACTTAATTGATGTAAAACTGACATTATTTGAATAGTGTGGTGAAGACTCGGTCTTCAACTAAATGCACGCCCACATAAAAAAACTATTGAATGGGAATTTATTCTTATCCAGTAGTCTTGAACGTTAGTTGGGTTGTTGATATTTTTGGTGAGTGGGAGGGGAATCTGGATGGTAGTGAGCTGCCCCTGCATTCAGAGAGACTAATGAATAGTCTCTCTGAATGCAGGACAGCTGACAGGGATCTGTGGTTATAAGTATTTATCAGCAAGTAGGGTTATGCAGTTTTGTAGGAAAATGGAAGGGCTGGGGAGATATTCCTCCTGCGACCTAAAAATGTTCAGCAAAAAAATATAACAGAGAAACAGACGTGTGAAAAAAAGAGCCCCTCGCAACGTTCGAACCCGGCGCCCCTGATTCACAGCCGCACGCTCTACCGATGCGCCATCGGGCCATATCGCTGTTGGCTGTTGAATAAATGTCCTATAATATATTCCAGCTACTCAACATATCTATGATAATTAGAAATGACGTCACGACTCAGAAAAATCGTACCAAAATCACGTTCGACAACATCCACAGAGCAAGTCCCCGGCAAATCCGTGAATATATTGCTACCTAACGTACCCATCTAACGTTCACAAGCACTAAAAACGTGAAGCAACCGCCCGGTATATTCCATCTGAACATAAAGGGCCATATGCACCAAGCAAAGATAATCTTGAACTCAGGTTTAGCCACAACTTTTCCATTGTCAGATCATACCCCAGTAAACCTAAACAATTGAAACGTTGTGGCTCAACCTGAGTTGAAGATTATCTTTGCTTGGTGCATACGGCCCAAAGTGCATATCTCCTATAAGTCCATTTCTATTGACTGACCCGTGACAAGTCTTTGGCTAGCTTCGCCGTTGGCCGCTACGCGGCGCGTTGGGCCCTTGCGTCAAGTCAACAGACCAATGACAGTAAGGGAATGTGTCGAAGGTGTCTCTGGCAGGTGCAGAATAATTTGGATAAAAGTGGTCTAAAACCACCTTTCTAATCGAAATTTTAAGATGTGATATGAAAGCTCTCGATGAGAGGAACACATTGCTATAAAAATTTTCAGTGAAAACCTGCATATAAAAAAGTAGCGAAAAACATGACTTTACAAAAATCCTTCTGTCAAAGATGGATTTCACCGGATTTTCTTGACCGTCATATCATCAGATAGCCAGGAAAATTCGCTATCACATATGTCAGGCCCAGCCTCCTACATTGTATTGGTTTGGATGTATTCAAGAAAAACTGCTGTCCATTTATTTTTTGGGATGAGTGTACATTCACAGCAGTGGTTTGGGACTGAGGGTAGTGGAAGTATGCTTGTGCGTGTTTTGTGCCACCCTGCATTGACAGCAACAACCAAGGCGTCTTTAGTACAGGTGTACTTGTTAATACTGCATCTGTCTTGATGTGCTCCTCTTGCAGCCTGCAGCTACAGGTAGTGGCATCCCTCATATAAAGTGCTTCCTGAATGGAGTAAGAATAAAAGGCCTTCTCTCCCTCAAATGTCTGGTAGCAAAGGCAGTTGGAGTTGTGCTTTCCATTGTTGGTGGCCTTGCTTGTGGAAAGGTGAGTATCTCCTGAATAGCAAAAGGCTGTTCCGTTGCTGTTGACGGAATTAAGTCAACTCCTAGTTCGATCAGCTAGCCAATGAGAGTTATAAACCGAGAATACACACAAATATGATTGTCAGTGACTGTATTATAAATGGTCACCATTTCGTACATCGAACGGTCCGAATTACTCACACCTTGAAAGATGTTGCACTTTGGGTTCATGGCACTGACATGACTGAAGAGGATCACACCACATCGAAAGCCTTTCCTATCAATGCATCAGAGGCTTCGTCTGCTTGGTCATAAGTTATTTCGTCTGTACTTGGCCATCAGTTCCTTCCTCTGCACTTGGCCACCAGTTACATGTACTTCTTCTGTACTTGGCCATCTCTGTATAATTGGCCACCAGTTACATGTACTTCGTCTGTACTTGGCCATCAGTTACTTGTTTTGTACTTGGCCATCAGTTTCTTCCTCTGTACTTAGCCATCAGATTAAGGGTCGTATTTTAGAATGTTCCTTGTTAAGGTCGACCTTTAAAGCCCCACAGTGTTGAATTTTACGATATTTTCAAAATGTTAGGAGAGAGCACAAAGAGGTCTCATAGCTTGTGAAGGTCTCCAAAATGCTTGTCTGATACGTACTTCAGAGAATCAAGGCCTAGTTTTCAGCACACATTAGAAAAAACGACAGGGAGAGCTCTAATGTATTCAGATGGAGCGCAGTACATTTTACACTACGCTGACGTCGTGCACTGACGTCAAGAATCGCGGCGATGATTTGCGTTTTTCAAATTCAATACAGTGGGGCTTTAAGTCTTTTGTAAAACCATCGAGAACAATAGATTGAAGGTGGACCTTAATGTAAGGAACGTTCTAAAATACGGCCGGCTACTTCTTCTGTACTCGGCCACCAGTTCCTTTTTCTCTACTTGGCCATCAGTTAGTAGGTACTTGGCCATCAATTACTTTCTCTATACTTGGCCATCAGGTTATACTTCTTCTGTACTGGGCCATCACTTGCTTCCTCTGTAAACTTTGCCATCAGTACTATATACTGTATACTGTATGGCCACATGCGTCTACTGTTATGCGTCCATCACTTGCTACTTGGCCATCAGTTACTACACATGTAGGGCCTACCTCTCTACTTAGCCATACTTCTGCTCTACTTGGCCATCAGTAGCTAACGTGGCCGTCAGTTTTCTTAGATATGTGCTAGGTCATCAATGAGTTCTGTGCTTGGTCTTCTAGCTGTTGTCATGCCAGTTTTTGGCACATTTTGATCGTCCAGAGAATCCCTCTGTTGATCGGCCATCGACTGCACAATTTTTTTTCTTTTCACTATTGTGATTGAATTCTTTTCAGGAAGGTCCCATGATCCACTCAGGGGCGATTGTGGCGGGTGGTGTATCACAAGGCAGATGCAAGCTGTGCAACGTTGACTTCAAAGCAAGTACCCACGTACAGACCGGTCGAGGAAAAATGTCCCAGTTGTTCAGTACACCTATAAAGTGGTACAGGGCTCATTTTTCGTGACAACCAATGGAAGCTACATTAGTAATCATACTGCTACTTGATGTCGGGCTGTCAGTGACGACATTTCTCCCACTAGATAAAAGATTGTAGCGTATTATAGCTGCCTGTGTGCAGAAGATGCCAGTAAAAAGTGCAGAACCTATAGCGTAACTTTTTTCAAAACAGTAACGTTTCGTGGTTCCTGCCATTGGAGATTTGCCGTGTTGTTTATCATTTGTAATGCCTCATCAATACCAGTACTTTTAAACTTTCAGATATTTGAATATTTCCGTACTGATCATGAACGACGAGATTTTATATCTGGTGGTGCTGCAGCGGGTGTGGCAGCAGCATTTGGCGCACCTGTTGGTAGGTCATTTTCCACCACATTGTAGGCCTTCATGTAGGCCTACAGAACGAAGGGGAATCGGACGTCCTCACTGGGGAAGGCATGTACATGACTGTACTGTATGCACCTATAAAATCGTTTTTGACTTTGCATGTTTTCATTTATTGGGACAAAACTGTTCCCCATCATATGATAGGCCTAGAGGTTTCGATGCTAACAATGTATTCTGATATGAATATGCATATTTGCTCTGTTTCTCGTCAGCCTACAACTAGCCTTCTTGCCACTTACTTTATTCCAGGCGGGTTGCTGTTCAGTTTAGAAGAAGGTGCTAGCTTTTGGAATCAATCTCTAACCTGGAAGATTGTAAGTTGATTTCCAGCGATTGCATTTGTTGTTATGAATCGTGTGGCATGTATTCACTGACGATGATATTTGAAGAAGAGTACCGGTGTAATAGAATCTGATGCCCCACCCCCACCCCACGACTGTTAGAACGCAATGCAATTCAAATAACTGGGAATGCCCGATCACGTGGTACTACAATGCTATGTAAATCAGTGTAAATGTGTGGAAAGAGAGAAGGCATCCCACCAGGGAATAATAAGACCATATCCTGCGTGCACAATATGAGTCAGTAGCGCGAGGTAGCAACCGTATACTCTGTCCTCTTTTCCGCAAATTCGAACGGTAAAGAAAGTCAGTAACGTATATGGCAGGCCGGAGTGGACTTAATTCTTATCTAATGGACGCATTAAATGTTATTTCATGGATACATATATTCGGCTATTAATGGGTCCATTATTTCAGCCAATAGCGTCTTGTTTTTATATGTACTCATTGATTCGAATATATGGACCCATTAATTCGAATATATGGACCCATTAATTCGAATATATGGACACGTTAATTCCGACACGAGCTTCCGCCGGTAAATACCCGATTCGACCAATCATAATTCAGTTTTATCGGCGGAAGTGAAGTGGTGCGAATTAATGGGTCCATATAAAGCTGAATCCTGATTGGTGGAAACCGGTATTTACCGGCGGAAGTTCGTGTTAGAATTAATGGGTCCATATATTCGAATTAATAATAGTATAATATATATAGTAGTAATATATAGTATTAGTATAGTATTAGTTATAGTAATAGTATAATATATTAATAATAAGTATAATATACTTATACTTTCGCGGTTTGACTATTGTAATAGTCTTCTTTATGGTGTCACCGGCAACCTTTTATGAACAAAGTTCAGTTGGTACAGAACTCCGCTGCACGCTTGGTGATGAAAAAGTCTAAGAGAGAACACGTTGCCCCTCTTCTTGTTCACTTGCACTGGCTTCCAGTTCGTGCTCGTATTGAGTACAAGGTGGCGCTGATGACGCACAAGTGTCTATATCAGCCGGTCCCTAGGTATCTACAAGATACTGTCAGCTGGTATGTTCCGGGGAGGTCCCTTAGGTCAAGTGGACACCACCTAGTTAGGCCAGTGCAGGTGAGGAGGAGGATGGGCGAGTGTGGTCTCTCGGCCGCTGGACCAAAAGTATGGAACGAGCTTCCCGAAACTCTACGTGCCATTGACTCAATTGCGACTTTTAAATCAAAACTAAAAACATATCTTTTTAGGAAATTTTTGTTTTAATCATTGTTTTATCCTTGTGTGGTCATTGTTCTCTCCTATTGTGTCTTTTTTTATATGCTGATTTTAAACTTCTACTCTCTTTTGTAAAGTGCCTAGAAATATGATCATTATGTGGGGCGCTATATAAATGCAAATAATAATAATAATAATAATAATTAATAGGTCCATATATTCGAATTAATGGGTACATATAAAAACAAGACGCTATTGGCTGAAATAATGGACCCGAATATATGGATCCATAAAATAACATTTAATGGGTCCATTAAATAAGAATTAAGTCCACTCCGGCCTACCATAAACGTAGGCCTACCAAAATTCACGTTATTCCCTGTAAGCAATTTGAATGGAACGGAAATATGCCCAACTGGCAAATACATGCAGTAGTTGTTTCTCATATAAGGCTGAAAACGGCAACATTTCTGACGGCAGTTCGGCAAGTTATTGTTATGCAAATAAACTTACTTCCTATCGGGACACAGTGAATGACAATCTCGGCTGACATGCTATCAGGAAGGGATTTTCCCAATTCGCAGGATTCGACGATAGGGGCGCTCTGTGGAATACATGCAAATCGGTGTTCTACAGGCGTGCCCCCCCCCCAAATTTACGGATTTGCGGCACGATTGAATTGGACTCTAGCGAGACAAAGACCCTTAATCCTGTGACAAACAATACTGGGGGATATCAGGAAGACGGGGGCATTAGATTCTATCACACCTGCACTGGCAGCTGTTCATCTGAATTTGACAATCGCTTTGGTATTTTTGTATTTTTTACGAGGTAAATCTGAGAAAAAGCTCAGACCACAAATCTAAGAACAGTAGACGAGAAAACATTGACATTCTGAATGATGTGTCAGAGCCTCTAAAACATCAGTTCCCTTCCTTTCCAGGTGTTTTCCTCTATGATAGCTACGTTTACTGTGAATGTGATACTTAGTGCCATACACGGTCATGCTGGTGATCTCACCTATCCAGGCTTGGTCAGTTTCGGATTGTTCCCTGTAAGTACCTATGTATATGCCAAGGATGACATCTTTTATATTCGCCGCACTTAGGACCTGCAAATGATGATAAAGATTTTAAGTATAGCGTTTTTCCATGAAATTTGCAAATATTTATAATGATGTTGTGTACAGACCAACATTTATGAGATTTGCGAATAATGATAAAGAAGTTGAGTATAGCACAACATTCATGAGTACTGCGAATGGTGATAAAGATGTTGAGTATACATGTAGCGTAGTATTCATAAGTACTGCAAATGATGATAAAGATGTTGAGTATAGCATACATGTAGTATTCATGAGTCCTGGAAATGATGATAACGATGTTGAGTATACATGTAGCAGAGTATTCATCAGTCCTGTGAATGATGATAAAGATGTTGAGTATAACATTGCATTCATGAGTAATGCGAATGTTGATGACGATATTGAGTATGGCATATATGTAGTATCCATGGGTCCAGCGAATGGTGATAAAGATGTTGAGTATATCATAGTCTACATGGACCAAAGAGAAGAACAGCACAAAAATTGACACACAATATATGATAAATAAAAAGGCAATTTCCAGAGTGTTTGCGAATTTTCGACCCCAACCGGGGTCTTCTTCAGGGTGGTACTTTACAATCCGAAACTCTAGAACAGACTGAGCTGAAACCCAAATGTAGATATGAAGTATCCCATCCAAACAGGACGTGACAGCAATTAAGGAAAGAAAAGAGTACAAGCCCCAAAAGGTGGTTGCTCAACTTAAAAAATGTAATTAGTGAATATAAGGCTTGACTAGGCTGAAGGGAAGGGGTATAATATAGCTTGGAGGAATTAAACTAACAGTATAATTATACTAACAGTACAATACCCCCAAGACCATAGTAAGAGTAATTTATATTAAACAAATGTATGAGGAAGTGATAACAAATTAGGCCTAGAAAAAGAAATGAAGAGCAAGATAATAAGAAATGAAGGGGCAACAGTAAAGAAAGGAAGCCTAGGTGAACAGCACCTACAAAACCTGGCAAACGAAAATTTAGAAACAGACCATGGAAGGAGACAA
>NMRB01000116.1:377209-433101 GCA_002633025.1 Notospermus geniculatus | reverse complement strand
TTGGGGCTTGTACTCTTTTCTTTCCTTAATTGCTGTCACGTCCTGTTTGGATGGGATACTTCATATCTACATTTGGGTTTCAGCTCAGTCTGTTCTAGAGTTTCGGATTGTAAAGTACCAGCCTGAAGAAGACCCCGGTTGGGGTCGAAAATTCGCAAACACTCTGGAAATTGCCTTTTTATTTATCATAGTCTACATGGAGTATCCATGAGATTCGCAAATGATGATAATGATGTTGATTATGGGCAGTTAGCACATCCAGCTTTTAGATTTAGCACGTCTAGGACTCTTGTCGTTGGCTGATTTGTTTAAAAATGTCGTCACTGATAAAGCAAAAAGATAGAAAACTTTATTCTCTGCAAATCCATTTCATTCACCACATCTTCTCGTTAGAACACTAATGATGCTGATGAGGTAGCTATCCTTGTATTTATTTTCATGGCGTGAAACTGTGCTCGTCATAGATTTAGTTGAGTGTTTTCTCTGTGGGTTGGATGTGTATGTGCTACACTCGCTGTATCAAATGTATTTGAATACGTTTTCTCCTGGGGTGGAACAGATTTGGATGGTATCCTCGTGACATAGGCCAATTTAGACTAATCAAGATATTTCCAAAGTCATTTGATTCACTGACGATCCAGTAGTCTTGAACGTTAGTTGGGATGTTGATATTTTCGGTGTCTGGGAGGGGAATGTCGATGGTCGTCAGCTGCCCCTGCATTCAGAGAGACTTAGTGAAAAGTCTCTCTGAATGCAGGACAGCCGACAGGGATCCGTGGTTATAAGTATTTATTAGCAAATGCAGATTTGCAGGGAAATGGGAGGGCTGGGGAGATATTCGTCCTGCGGCTAACAGTGTTCAGCAAAAAAACCAGAAAAACAGACGCGTGAAAAAAAATCGCCTATCGCAAGGCTCGAACCCAGCACCCGGTATTCACAGCCGGACGCTCTACCGATGCGCCAGCCGGCCATGATGGTGGCCGCTGAATAAATGTTTATAAATACATCCCAGCTACTCA
Source organism: Notospermus geniculatus (assembly GCA_002633025.1). Classification (NCBI taxonomy): domain Eukaryota; kingdom Metazoa; phylum Nemertea; class Pilidiophora; order Heteronemertea; family Lineidae; genus Notospermus; species Notospermus geniculatus. The sequence continues at coordinate 432,082 of NMRB01000116.1, read as the reverse complement.
ACATATTTTTATGATAATAGAAATGACGTCACAAATCAGAATAACCTTACAAAAATCGCATTTCACAACATCCACAGAGCAAGTCCCCAGCAAATCTGTCAGTATATCGCTACATAATGTTCCCATCTACATGTACGTTCACAGCCACTAAAAACGTGAACCAACCGTCCGGTATATTCCATCTGAACATTAGGCGCATTTCACCTATAAGTCCAATTCTATTGACTGACTCGTAACAAGTCTTTGGCTAGCTTCGCTGTTGGCCGCTACGCGGCGCGTTGGGCCCTTGCGTCCAGATCAAAATTTCATCAAAATATGCGCCCAAATGATTTTTCAAAGATGAACACGGATCTCAAACCGTCGTGTGAATTCACTCCAACATTTCAGATGCCTGTGTCTTCTGGAGGTGGATAACATTAGTGTCGTCAGTGTTTGAGAATGATGGGATGAAAGAACGTGGGACAGTTACTGTAGCCCCACTTGAGAGGCGGTCGCCCAAGATCCCGAAATGACTTAGTTCAATCTCGAATGACCGTTGTGCTTCGTTGGGGTGTGGGAAAGGACACAACAGCTCGTATTACCGTTCTTCTGAATTCATCAAAATAAGTTACCAGTTGGACTCCAATATTTCGATCTCCCCTGTGACCGTCTCTCAAGTGGGGGAATACAGCATGTGAATTTACCCAATCAGCTCAGTGACCTTGTGGAATTTCTTGGTAGGCGTATTTCCATTTTGTCCACTGACTAAGTCTGGTGATGCAACCTCCGTCTACATGTATCTAATTGTCAGTTGCTTTTTTCCAGAACATTACATATCAGATTATAGAGCTTCCGATATTTCTTGCCATGGCGATCTTTGGTAAGTCAGTTATTTCCAGTAATTTTACCAATATAGTATTTCACTGAATAGGACCATCAGATACATTCGCCCAAACACATTCTGTTCTGAGTGTCATTTGATTTCTTACATTCTGTTTGCACGTCGATGTATGCAAGAGTGTGTGTACATCTACGTTCGGAAGTGACATCATGCTCTGCATGCTGGGAAACTTCCCGAAGTAACCGGCTCAGGGGAGGTGGTTAGTAGCGCCTGGCGCGACAGGCCCGATTTCGAGAACTTCCGGTAAATAAAACGCTGTCTATATGGGTTCCCAAACTTTCTCAATCCATAACAGTAGATTCATAAAAGCCCAGCTAATGGAGCAGTCAGACAGTTGACCAGTTGGTGTCTCTGAGGCCCAATTCAACGCCTTGCGGACCCATTCATGGTTGATTGAGCAACAATCAGGAGAATTTTCTTTTGTATTTGTCCGCTAGAACTTTGCTACCATCTTTTGGCGACAAGCAAGGCTGACTACTCCTCCTATTCAATATTTGTCTGATTCCCTGCTTGGTTTACAGGCGGCCTTACTGGAGCTCTGTTTAACTACATCAACATACAACTTGCAGTATTCAGGAAGCGGTAAGTTCTGGCACTCTTGAAGCCATCAGCACACCAGGCGTATCGCAAGCGATCTAATCGCGACCGATCTTCCCGTTGGCCGCCGCAAATTAGGCGATATCAGCGTTGGTATTATAGAGTTTTCGCAAAGCCCGTGAAACGCCGACGCGAACGTCTATGCTTTTGTTCGGTTTTCTCTTCGTGGCATCGAACAATGGGTTTGGCGTTCCGGTTGGCGTTTCGGGGCTTCGTGAAAACTCCCTATTGTTTGACTTTGAGCGAACGTCGCTTGCGAATGGATAGCACGCATCCCTGCCCTGTGCTGGTGATCAGGGGCCTGTTTCATAAAGTGACTTTAAGCTAATGGTACATGTGTACCATGAACTTCAATGCATTTTCCACTTGGTTAAAGGTACCATTAGCTTAAAATCACTTTATGAAACAGGCCCCTTATCGCTCGTGATATCGCCTGGTGTGCTCCTGGCTTTGTTGGAGACTTTTTAATGGAACTCATACCAGTATCGACACTTCATCAATAAAAGCGGATCATATTGAACCACCACAGTTACTGAGTAACGTCACAGTGTGTCAGTTTGAAGTTAATCCTGATATGTAGGCCCTACGTATTATCAGATTATAGTGGCAGTCAGCAGCTAAGGGAATTTACGTGTTAACTTCATGACTTGGTGCCCCGCGCCCCCCACTAAGGGGTTAACCATACCACATGCTAATTTTCGCAGGAAAAGGGGTCATTTTTGGCAGCACTGTTCGGGAAAAAAATCCAGACAAATGCTTAAAATAGGGTACTTTGAATGACTTTTCTCCCGAAAAATTCTTAAAAAGGGGTCAGAAGGTTCTCTTCTCGAAAAAAAATAATAAAAAGGTGTATGAAAGTCCTATTCTCAATCCCAGCGACGAGTTATCCCCCCTTGGTTCCTTAAATTAGGGGGTCTAATTGCATGAAAAATCCAGAAAAAGGGATGGAAATATCTTGGTTCCTTCCATTAGGGGTTCGAATTGGATGAAAAAAAGCCCGCAGAAAGGGGTGGAAAATTTCCCTGGGTTCCTTCCATAAGGGGGTCCTTTTCAAATTCAGGAACAAGCATATGTGTACCCCAGAATTAAGGAGGAGGGGGGGGGCTTGGCGTGATGCAGTAGTTTGTAGGATTTGCTGCATCTTCCCCAGCAGGGGTTTTACTTCTCTTCATCTACTCGCACTTCTTGTGCAAGCATAGCCTACATGTATGAAGAGAAGCCACAAGACCAAAACCCTGCTACAGTACAGGTCACAATTGACATCCTTACGGCTTCGCGTAAGTTACTCGTAAGTTACGCGTAACTTACGAGTAACTCACGGCTTTGGTTTCGCGTAACTCACCAAAATCGCGTACCTCGCCTTGTAAATCACTGCGTAGCTAGCGAAATTCGCGTAACTCACCTCGTAAGTTGCGCGTAACATAGCTCGTGAGTTGTTGCGTAAGTTACGAGTGACTTACGCATAACTTACGCGAATTTAGGGATGTCAATTATGACCTGTACTGTATGCGAGGATGACATTCCAAAACCTATCCAGACTGCCGCATGTAACATCGTAACTGCATTCTCAATGTAATATGCCACCAATTTCTTGAAATGTACCACGCCTTTCTATAGCTTTATCAATAAGAATATTCTGAAGATCGTGGAGGCTGTAGTGGTTGCTGGAGTGAGTGCGATAATCTCTTTCATACTGCTCTATGCCATCAATGACTGCCAGATGTCTGATTTGGAAAACAACACGGAGCATGCATATGAAACACAGGTAAATCAACTTGTGCCGTTTGGCTTCCTGTAGGCCTACATAGAGGTATACGGTATACGAACACGCCGGTTAACAAAGGCTTCACAAAGCATTCGCGACCGTGAAGCCATTACCGGCGTGTTCCTATAGCATGTCCATTTGTGGGCAGTAATGACCTTATTTGCCTATGTAAAATATTATCTCTTGCTGTAAGCTACTAAAGAACGCCTGTGTGTTTGTCAATTTCATAAGTAGGCCTAAAGCCAGAGATGACAACACCACAGCTTGCACTTTTTGCTGTGAACCACACATGCTACCTTCGTGAAGATATCACATCAGTTGCTAAACATTGAATAATTTGACCATAAACTGAGAGATACATGTATTAGCATACTGAGACTAACTGCCATAGTCGCTACATTCTCATGGTATATTCAGACATATTTAAGATGCACTGATTGTCCAACATAACGATATTTCAGATGTTCTGTCCAGAAGGTCATTACAATACGCTTTCTAGGCTCTTGCTGAGGTCGCCCGAGTCAAGTCTGAAAATCATGCTCCACGATCCTCCAGGTAAACGATCCTCACAAACGCTTGGCAAACCATCACAATGATGGCAACTGTTGCTATCTTTAACTGCCAAGAACTAATTCGATTTTCTGCGGAGAACAAACATGTTTAATTTCACATGTAAGGATAGACCTAGATTAGTTTCAGAAGCAGCCATCTTGATTGTTCACTTTCGAGAAATTTGTGCTCACTCATTCTGACTTCTGGAAGGAAGCTTTCATCATCGAAAAATTCATTTACTGTTCCTACCGATCGAAATGCCATGGCCAACGTAAAGTTTACCCGCATTTCCACAGCAAGCAGAAATATAGCTGTGTGTGAAACTAATCCGAAATCTAATGTTTTTAGTGTGTCACCTACAATGTATCGTAAGAGACTACCAAAATTACCACAGTTGTATGTTCGGTATACCTATATCCATACTGAAATTCCTTAAAGCGATGTACTCGTGAGGTTGAAAATGAAATCTCGTTCAACTGTCGCGACCCGCGATAGCTCCCCAATTTCATTCATAGCTGGCGGGATTCTTGAAACTGATCTCGTGTGATTTCTAGCATCTTTGAGCCATCAAACTACGGTATCGTCGACGTTTTATGCAATAGAATGTTCATGAAAAATCTTTTATTAATATTATTTCAATGAATTTGGGCGACAAAAATGTTTACTGCCGGGAAAATTTCAAAATCTCACGGGGATTTCCCAGAACGAGATCGACGGACTGACAACAAAATGACGCCGAAAAACCGAAGTGTGAGGAGGAAGACCAGCGAATTCCGCGTCTATGCTGCAAGTTTAGCCAGATGGCGGCATGTGAAGACAGAAAATTGTTGTAGCACTAAATGAGGACTTAGCAGTGTACCTCTGAACGTCGTTGACCCACGGCCAACATTATCATTCGCATGTTTTTGTGGATGATTCTTCGAATCGTCGCCCCCGTCATCCCGTCGGCATCCCTGTCACTCATGTCACTCTCCTCGCTGCTGATTGGTCATAGTAAATTCCGTAGTATTATAATGAGATGACCTACTTGGACTTTCATTCATAAATTGTAGTGCTGCCGCCATACGGGAAATAGAGAAACTATCGATGTGCAGTTACTGCAGAGTCCGAGCACATCGCTTTAAGGTCTCGAATTTTCTTTATGAATTTTAAGGACGGTTTAATACAATGAAGAATTTGACGAATTTCCTTTTGATTTCCTCAAGGTCATATAACAGAACGTTTGCTCTCTCCTATTTCATGGAACCCGGTCTTCCTTTTTATTTCCCCAGGGCCATACAGCTGTTACCTCTCCCTTTTCCTGGAACTCAAACTTCTTTTTTTATATCTTCAGAGTCGTACAGCGTGTTAGCACTCTCCCTTTTTATGGTCCTCTACTATCTGTTGGCCATGTGGACATACGGCTTGTCCGTGTCAAGTGGTATCTTCATTCCGTCTTTGTTAATAGGAGCAACATGGGGAAGGCTGGTTGGCGTTGGTATAGTTAGTGCATTTCCTTCAATGGTGAGTCTTGCTTTTCCCCCCTAGTTGTATTCCCTGCTATTGCCACAAAAAAATCATGGTCTTACATATATTGGTCACTTCGGCAATTGACATCCTCAAAATCAGTATCGTGTTTTGTCATTCTTCAGTCGTACCACAAAGGATGACAACCTTTGGCGGACATCAACAAAAAATCCCCAGGAGAAAAAAATTAACTTAATACTGTTCGTCTGGTATTTTTCAAGATATAACTCATGGATGGGGGAATAGGCCATGTCTAATGATTGCCTACTGCCTCACGTTAAAGTCACCCTAAAGGCAGCTCGTTATTGGGCTCATATCAGTGTGGTAACATCATCACAGGTGGCGCACTCAACTGATATCTACGGATTTGGGCTCAAGTGTTGATATTTGGTTATTTTACTTGCAACAGCCAACATGTGTCAGAGTCAGATTCTCATACCAACCGATCGGTGTAATGAGCACGTCAAAATGCATACGAGGAGGCTGCCTTAAAGTTCACCTGAAAGGTGTTTCATTCACTTCTGGTTTTCTGCGTAATACTGCAGAGCATTAGTCAGATAGCATGAAACGGAAAACCGCATGAAAATTGGATCACCCATTACCACGTCATGGCCGAATTTAAAGAGGATGACTACACACCCCTGGCAACCATGTCAAGCAGCGGAAAACAGCACATGTGATATCATTGGATTTTTTAAACATGTAAAAAACATTTAAACTAGAGGCCTGACGGCCTTGGAGCTTCGCTGGGGCTGAGTGAATTATGTTCTGAGTAATTGGCATAAAGAATATCGCAGGCTGCCCACTGGCACAAGGAAGGCCGTGTGAGGTTGCAGTTTTAGATATCACATAGTAGGCCTATAATCATTGGTAAATAGAGATGATGTTTTATTAGACGTTTGGGTGGGAAGAAAGAACACATGATACAATCCTTGGTGAATCGAGATCGACACCTTATTAGATCCCATGGGTGGGAAGGGGTTAATATTGCATGTTACAGTCATTTGTGAATTGAGATCATACCTTATTACCGGTATCTGGACCCCTTGGGTGCGAAGTGGTTAATATTATCACATGTCGTAAGCTTTAGGTCTACAATCCTTGGTTTGATGAATCGAAATGATATCTTAGCGTTGGGTGGGAAGGGGTTAATACTACATAATTGGCGTACAACGTGTTGAATCAAGATAGATGGCTTATTAGACCCTTTGGTTGGGGAGGCGCCCCATAGTTCTTCGGTCGCCATTGGCTAATGTATGCAGCGTTCAGAAGCAGCAAGCTGCAATGAGTTGAAATCAGCGATAGCAGGGCGCTTTTTTCAACGGACTTCCACAGAATATTTAGTTGACTACACAAAACATGCTTCGGATAGGTCACTGAGTGTTCATTGCACCGATATTATATACACTGCCTCTCTGAATGCTCGAAGCGAGAAACGAAATGGTGGAAGCCATTTTGAAAAGCCTGTCAGACACAATCTCCCACCGTCGTTCCTCGTCTATGACCTCTGAAAACGGACAGAACACAGCACAAGATTCTTGTGCTCATCGATTTTACAAGTTATTTAATAAAGTGATCGTACCAAAAATTACAATCTGCTCCAGTATTTGTAAAAATACTCTGTTGGATATTCAATGTTTTATCAAGGAACTAAGTAGGAAAATCATCCACCTTGAACAATGCATTTTGCACTTGTGCTAAAATAGTACAGGTGTGAAAGTAACCCAGGTCCTAGTAAGTAGGGTCCGCGGGACCCTAACTCCTAGGATTCTAAGTCCTACGGACCCTAACTCTTAGGAATCTAAGTCCTACGGTCCTGGGCATCTAGGAACTGCAGTCCTAGGACCAAGATTCCTAGGAACCAATGTCCTAGGACTGCGCCTCTTTAGGAATAGAGGTCCAACATTTAGAAAAAGTGGTCCTAGGCGGACTTCCGTTACGATAGAAATCTAGGATCCCAAGTCCTACTCAAAATTAAAGAAAACTTCAGGCTTGATATAGCCTACATCTGCGAATGAAAAATGTGTGCAGAATACTTTGAGTTACACACATGATGTACATAACTCAAAGTATTCTGCACATATTTCTCATTCGCAGTGAGGTGCTGCAATTTGAAAACTTGCGCCAAGCACGACCTGATGAAAATGGGGCCGTGATTTGGTCCCTGCGGGGATATAGTCATGACAAGATCACCCTAGATAATGTCATGTAAAGTGCATATAACTCCGGTTAGAGCGCACTATGGCTCTATTCCTCTCCGGAATCCTCGCCAGGCACATCGTTCACTTGCCCCTTCAGGCGTCGATATATCAGGTCCTCCGTCTGACCCCCTTTCCTCGGAATGCAAGTCCGCCGGACCTGCTTTCCTCGGAATGCAAGTCCGCCGGACCTGCTTTCCTCGGAATGCAAGTCCGCCGGACCTGCTTTCCTCGGAATGCAAGTCCGCCGGACCTGCTTTCCTCGGAATGCAAGTCCCCCTGACATGCTTTTCTAGACATACTAGTCCACAGACCAACATTCCTCGAAATCAGAGTCCGACAGACCTACGACTAGAAATCGAAGTCCAAAAGACAATGTTGTGTAATGATCGAAGATGACAAGGAAAAAAATATTTAAACAAAAAAAGCAGTTGCCCGACAGGGAGTCGAACCCGCAGTATTTGCTTAATGTGCAGGTCCCCGAACCACTACACCACGAGTGACCGGCTGACCGACGACCGAATATTTTAGCTATTTGAATGCATGTCCTATTAAAGAGCTATACAGATTCTATTGTGCATTTAATACAAAAGGGGAAGGACTTCGGTTACGGCGGACTTTTATTTCTGTCACTGTTGTAAAAGAAATCTAAGTACCCTAGTAATCAGAGTCCTTACCTTTTATATACTAGGACTGGTATCCCAGGAACGGAAGTCCGGGTAGGACAATGGTTCCTAAGGAATGGGGGCGCGGAGGGCCCCTATTCCTAAGGAACCAACGTCCGTGGGACCTTGGTTCCGGCGGACCTGCATTTCTTTCACACCGATCTGGGCACTTCCAGAGTTTAATGTGACATTGAACTCTCGGTAACGAGATTGTGTCAGACAGTATGCAATTCCTCCGCAACTTTCGAGAAGCCCTTCGGAAATGTTGCAGGCAAAGGGTTGATCGTCAGCAGTGCACAGTGCATAAGTTTGCTGTCACTTTGACTGCCACAATAAACACAGACACGGTGGAACACGAAATTTATTCACGTATACTTGCTAAGATCACTGCGGACTATATAATGGTGGCGCAAGAATACTTAAAGCGATGTACGCGCGAGGTTGAAAACGAAATCTCGTTCAACTATCGCGACCCGCGATAGCTCCCCAATTTCATTCATAGCTGGCGGAATTCTTGAAACTGATCTCGTGTGATTTCTAGCACCTTTGAACCATCAAATTACGGCATCGTCTACGTTTTATACAATAAAACGTTCATGAAAAATCTTTTATTAATATTATTTCAATGAATTTGGGCGACATTAGAAAAATGTTGCCCGCCATGGAGGGTGACATGCCGAAATGTCCCCCCGCGGGATGCAATGTCTCCCGAGGCGAAGCCGAGGGAGACATTGCATCCCGAGGGGGGACATTTCGGCATGTCACCCGACATGGAGGGCAACATTTTTTATCCCGTACCGAAAGTCGAGTTGATTGAAAACAATTTCTTTTATGAAAAATTAGAATCACTTATCAAGCGACGTGACGCAATGCATCCACAGTGGATAGGCGTACGCCGTCCGCACTGGACTGACATGACTGAGGTGTGCCGACTGGCTCCGGCCTAGTGTTTCAAACACTGGTTTGGGACGCATTGAGTTAACCATTTTGCATCAAGGCTACTGCTTACTGCCAAGAAATGAGATTGTGAGTGGTATTTTTCCGTTTGAAGAGTATGCATTTGTTCTATGGACGTTCGAACTTGCGAACCGAGAGAGTGAAAAATGCGGCGACCATTGCCGGTCGACATTTCATGAAATGTCGCACCTTTGGTGACGTCAGAGCGGTCGACATGCCAAAATTCCTCATGGTCACGTGTGCGGTGTGAGCCAATCGCATTCACGGAAACTTACTTGAGGTACGGGATTAGTGTTTACTGCCAGAATAATTTCAAAATCTCACGGGGTATTTCCGAGAACGAGATCGACAGACTGACAACAAACATGGCGCGGAAAAACCCGAAGTGTGAGGAACACTGACCAGAGAATTCGCCGCACTGCTGCAAGTTTAGTCAGATGGCGGCGTGTGAAGACAGAAAGTTGTTGTAGCACTAATGAGGACTTAGCAGTGTACCTCCTGAACATCGTTGAACCCCGGCCAACACCATCCTTTGCATGTTTTGCGGATCGTCTCCGTCGGCATCACTCACTGAGTGACACTGTCAATCATGTCACCATAGTCACCCTCCTCGCTACTGATTGGTCATAGTAAATTCCGTAGTATTATAATGAGATGGCTCGCTCGGAATTTCATTCATAAAATATAGTGCTGCCACCGTGCGGGAAATAAAGGAACTATCGATGTGCAGTACTGCAGAGCTCGCGTACATCGCTTTAATATCAAAGAAGTGTGCATTTCGGTCGAGCTCCCTACATCCGGGCATTGCCATCAAAATTCTAATGAAAATGGCATTAGGCAGATTTCGGCTCACAGTGTCTGAGAAGTAGTCCGGCGAAATAGACAGGAAATCTACAGCAGGATAGGAGATGGCTCACACCATAGCATAAGCTTCGCTGGCGAATACTCGCCCAGCGAAGCTAAAAACTCATTTAACTTGGGCAGTTAGGTGTGGTTTTATTTGATGTATTTTCTTGTTCAGTCAGTCGTACTGCAGTTGTCGCCTTAATATGGATTCTGAAGGCAATATTTGAATTTCTGGACAGCACATTTGACTCATGGACAGCCATAGATACCAAGTTGTTTGGTTGTCATGTAGAAACAACATCTTAAATTTGGTTTGACACTGTAATTGATGGTCCAATCTTCATGCAACTTTCACTGAATTGTTTTTACCCGAACCACTTTTCAGAGAAAAAATTCTTAAAATACATTTCACGTCACCTTTAATCTGGCATTTAATACGGGTTTCTCAACAGAACGACAAAATTTCAAGAAATCTTTCACCATCTTCCAGGCACACAATGTAGGCAAATATGCATTGATAGGAGCAGCGTCTCAGCTCGGTGGCATTGTGCGTATGACGATCTCGCTGACTGTGATCCTTGTCGAGTGTACCGGAGACATTCGTTTTGGTCTCCCGATCATGATGGTGCTCATTATTGCCAAATGGGTAGGAGATTTCTTTAATCAGGTATGCGTTCTTGTTTTCCGCAAATGAAGATGTTACGAAGCAAAGACGTTGTGAAGACATTCGAAAGCTTGTAAAATGTTGATCTACTGCGATAGCAGATTACTGTATAGTATGCGTTAATCGGTCGCCCCGCGAAACTTGTTCGGATGGAAAATCGTTGAATATCCGCGTTCTGGGCCTATAGGCCTATAGTTAAGTTGATTACGCATCTCTCCATACAACACCATTTCAATTCAAATGAATTTTCTGCTGGTGCACTATAGCCTTTCTTGTTGTGAGTAGGTCTTGTACAAAGAAGAAATGTGACACGATGGTCATTCACGCACGCAAGCAATGAATTCAGAAAAGTACGCCCAGCACTAATGAAATTGACCGGACCACTATTCTTGCGGATGACGGGTTGATCAATAAATACCCTGAACCTGAATATTTAACGATTTTCCATTCGAATAAGTTTCGCGGGCCGACCGATTAACGCATACTATACATTAGGGAGGTTTCGAAATCAAACGATAAACGTAAACGTTAACGACAACTTTATTTTTGTACCGAAAATGCAATGCAAAATCTGGTTAATGTGTAGTATGAAAAATAACGTTGTCGTAAAGTTTTCGTTTATCGTTTGATTTCGAAACCTCCCCAGTATCTTAGTGCCGACCAGCGTCTTTCAAGCTACGACTCTCCCTACCTGCAGATCACATCACAACGACTTGAGATCATTTGCGGATACGCTAATAGTGAGTTTAAGAAACCACACTTAACGCTAACGCTAATTACGTCAAAATGACGTCACTCCCCGAAGATTCATTCGCTGTGACGTCAAAATGATGTCAATAACGTTAGCGTTAGCGTTAACGTATGGTTTCTTAACCTCACTATTAACCGCCCCAGTTGCGTCGTATCAAGTCGCAGTCTGGGCTTAAAATTCGGGAGTTTTTAAAAGGAGCCACGGTGGTGTAGTGGTTCGGGCTTCCGACTAGCGGTCAGAGGATCCAGGTGTAACGTTTTTCAGTGTTTCCGTGTGTCAGTGTTTCCCCTATTGTTCTGGAAACACTGGCAGATAGATCGACACGTTTCTCTGTGTGTCCTCCATTGTCGAGTCGCAGCTTATTCCGTCAGACAATAGCAGGGGAACACTCGCAGATGGGGAACGCTCAAAAACATTACACCTGTTTCGAATCCCGCTGCTGGCGTGAGACTTTGGGCAGGTCTCTTTGCCTTACTGGCCTCTCTCCACCCAGGTGTATAAATGGGTACCGGTCGGAAATGCTCAGATTGTAGCGCTGAATGAGCAGCTCATCTGAGTTCTACTGAAAGGTTTCAGGATAGACTGGGGTTAAAGTATGAAGTCGGATGACACCTCTACCGTTGTTGATATCAGACTATAAACCCAAAAGTTTTTTAACTTCTAAAAGAAATCGCTCATTTAAGATAACACTAACGTTAACGCTATTTTCTGACGTACATTTTGCAGTGTAAAAAATAACGTTAAGGTTAGTGTTCCCGTTAGCGGGACGATCTTTAACTCTCTCTATTAGGCCCCTAAAGCAAAAAAACCCTGAAATTAAGCACAAACTTGTTTGTGTGAGAATCCTTACTTCCGACCCGGAGTGAAAATGAGGAAGAGCGTCTCACGTCTAAAAGAGCATCTCACATCTAAGACCTGGGACCTGGGGCCTGTTTCATAAAATGATTTTAAGCTATGATACCTTTGACCAAATGGAAAACGCATTAAGTTAATGGTACCATTAGTTTGAATAAAATTTTATGAAAGTGGCTTTATAATACCATTAACTTCAATGCATTTTCCATTTGGTTAAAGGTACCATTAGCTAAAAGTCACTTTTTGAAATAGGCCCCTGGTTTATATTCGATCCGACTTAGCTGCTTTTGTTCGCCCATTGCCATTTACAATCATTACAAATTTTCGCAAGCCCCCGAAACGCCGACGCGAACGTCAATCCTATTGTTTGCTGCTCTCTTCGTGACATCGAACAATAATGGGATGGTATTGGCGTTCGCGTTGGCGTTTCGGGGGCTTTGCGAAAACTATTAGGGAGTTTCCGCAAAGCCCCCGAAACGCCAACGCGAACGTCTATCCTTTTGTTCGGTGCTCTCTTCGTGGCATCGACCAGTGGATTTGGCGTTCGCGTTGTCGTTTCGAGGGCTTTGCGAAAACTCCCTAATGTTATCGCCCGCGCAACGGCAGAATCGGTGAAAATATTAACCAGATCTTGGCATAAACAAGTGGTTGCTGACTGGTCATTGAGGGTTCCAGCAAGATATTGCACTGCGGATTTTGCGAGTCTATCTTAATGACCAAAACGAAGGATCCTGGGAAAGAACATGCTCATGACTCGGAAGGTAAACTGAAGTTGATTTTTTTATTATGTATCAACTATATTTTTTCATATTCCAGGGTCTATATGATATGCACATTCAGCTGTTAGGAATTCCAATATTGCCGTGGGAACCGCCAGAAATGTCTTCAAACATTACTGCTGAGTATGTACACAATCCACCATTATTCTGCTACTCTCCAGCAGCAGGGATAAAGCTACCCACTCGCCAACTCGCCAATGGGTAATACCTGCCGGTTGGTGGTGTGAAATGCAGGTTGCAGGTTGACCTGCAGGCAATAGTATTTGCAATACATTTGACTTCACACCCACGACACTAATACTGACCCTTAAAACCTGCAACCTGCACTTTACATCAACCTAATACCTGCTGTTTGGCTAAGATTCGTGCAGGCCCTTGTAACTTTACGCTGGTGTACGTAAACTCCATATGGAGACTCTCTGCCTAAAGTCGCTTCTTCACGTGAGAGTTTGTTCGCGCGAGTTGGCTCCCAAGGGGCAATTCATCTTTGCTATGAGCTAGGACCAATGACACCTGCCCAAATGTTTTCTTCGACGGCTGAGTTGCCACATACAGAGAGCCATCTTGCGCCAGAAAACTCATGTGGAGAGGCACGTTGTAAAGCCAACAGCTGGCAGCAGCACACCAGGCGATACCGCAAGCGATCGGATCGCCACCGATCTTCTCACCAGCCACCGCAGACTAGGCGATATCGGTTTAGGTATTGTTTGATCATGACATAAAGGGCCGTATTCTAGAAGCTTCCTTAAGTCTAGGGTCGACCTTTAGCTATTGTTTGCAGGGTAGAATACAAAAGATTAAAGTGGACCTTAGAGTTAAGGAGGCTTCTAGAATACGGGCCAAAGGAATCAAACATAAAGGTTGAACGTACAAATTTAGCATTTTATAAATATGGACAGTAGTATCCCTTTAAACTGCAACAGATTTTCATTCTGACTCTCTCATAAGGTAGCCAAGATCGTTCTGCATGTTTAGTGCAAATTTTGTGGATTTCTGACAACTTGATCTTATGATACAGCAGGACTGAATGAATGAGATCCCCACGATCTGTGGCAGGGTCATCTGTGTACATCTGAATAGCCTTACGTACATTTGCACATGGAACACTAATGGTGCTGAAAATAGCTTTGTTATCCTCAGATGGAATTCAAGGCATCAAGTTGACAGATTCATGTACCCCACCACCACAAAAAAAGTTGAAGCTCCTGCCTATTACATAAAGCCAAAATTCAGGCAGTGAGAGACATCTGGTGGCTACACATGAAGTGTATCCGTCAGTTAGTTCATCGTTCGCAGTTAAATCTTTATGTTTGATTCCTTTATGATAATGGGCGATCATCGCTGGTGAGAAGATTCCGGTGACTTCCCATTTCGCCAAATCCCATTTCGCCAAATTCCCATTTGGCCAAAATCCCAAATCGCCAAATTCCCGTTTCGCCAAAAATTTACTTGACACCCCCTGTGTTCTTTCAAAATGAATCGTTCGAAATATTAACAATTTTTGAAGCAGGGTCAGAAGTGTAACAAATTACATGTAAGCGAATGGTATTCATTCTAAAGATCTTATTTTCTAGACGCAAAGGACCTGGAAAGCCGCGCAGCGGCCGGATAGCGAAGCTGGTTACGTCTCAGGCGGTCCACCTCTGAATTTCGCCTTATATAAGAAATCAGCCATCCTGGCAAACAGCATGCCAAAAACACCCTCTAAGGCCAAGTTAAGCGCTGAAACTTCGCATGAGAATTAAGGAGGACTGGAAAGGATATATCGATGGTGAAATCAGTCACTTTGCCGAGCAGTTTATTTGTAAATTTAGATTTAATTCCAAACTTGTGACTTGATGACGTCACAATGACGTCGCGGATTTATCCAAAGCGCATAGCAACGCTACCGTGCGTTGCCGTTGAGGTGTAGCGCACGTCACTGGTCTTGCACGTCTTGGTGGCGTTGCACGTCTGGTTGGTTCAGGGCGGAATGATCGTTGCTTCACAATCCCGTCCACTGCTTTTTCCTTTTTGTCTTTACTTCTTCTTTTATCATCTTTTGTATTTTATTCTTTTTTTCTCCTCATTAAGTTATTTTTCCAAGATGTTGCAATTGCTACCATATGCGAAATAAATCATTCAATTAAGGCACTGGATAGTTGAGAATTTCGGCTGTTCTAAGGGGTACGGCAGTCAGTATTTCCACTCTGGGCCTGGCCCTAACCCTAATCCTGATGGCAAATGTATCAAAAACTGCTGTAAGAATAGCAGTACCTGGTTTTACCCATATACATGTAAAAGCAATAATGACTAAGACGAACATGACTAATAACTGTTTCCCTGGCTTCAGGGACATCAACGTGTCCGCTGAAGCCAGGGAAACAGCCCAGCCCCCCCCCGGTGACAGAACAAAACGTACCCGGACAAAACGTACCTAGGACAAAAGGTACCTAGGACTAAATGTACCTAGGACAAAAGGCACCTGGGACAAAATGTACCTAGGACAAAATGTACCTAGGACAGAAGGTACCCGGACAAAACGTACCTCGGACATAACGTACCTAGGACAAAAGGTACCCGGACAAAATGTACCTAGGACAAAAGGTACCGATTTCATATTTCATGCTATTTTTCTTAGTTCTCACCTTGCCTGCGCCGAACTAGTCGTCGGGGCGAGTTGTGCAGGTTCTTTTTTTTCGTTGAATCCGTGGAGTCCATTTTGCCAGGTGGGGGCAGCATTCATGGCACTGGTTGCTTCATTCAAGAGCAACATTAAAGGTAAAGAGGAAATTAGTTTCCTGCGTAACCTACAAGAATCGCTGCTTTTGATTTCACGCCTTTTTACAGGTTGATGTTTAGGGAGAACATCCTCCCAGAGCATGTGTCTCCTGCTTCTAGTGCGCCCACATGGTTTAATTCGCTTCTTAACCCCCCAAAAACGTGAATTTTTCACGGGACGACAATGATGTCGTTCCCGTTCACGTTTGTCGTTCACGTTCAAGATCTTAACCTCTCATATATCATGGTCATCTACATGATATGTAACTGACCACGTCATTTCTAATCACAGATTACCCGTGGCCCATGGCCTTTAGATAACCCAGGAGGTGAGAACTGAGGAAAAAACAACAAAATATAATCGGTACCTTTTGTCCTAGGTACCTTTTGTCCGGGTACCTTCTGTCCTAGGTACATTTTGTCCTAGGTACCTTTTGCCCGGGAACATTTTGTCCTAGGTACCTTTTGTCCTAGGTACCTTTTGTCCCAGGTACCATTTGTCCGGGTACCTTTTGTCCTAGGTACATTTTGTCCTAGGTACGTTTTGTCCTAGGTACATTTTGTCTGGGTACCTTTTGTCCAGTACCTTTTGTCCGGGTACGTTTTGTCCGGGTACGTTTTGTCCTAGAACCCCCCCCCCCCAAACACAGCCAACACATAACAGCCCCTTGCCAGTTCCCTCCCTCTGGGTAAATTCTTCAACGATAACGATTGCTTTTAATTTCAATTTTCTTTTGTTCTTCTGACATGCGTTGGGTTGCAGTGTTTGCTCCCTTCATATACTGTGGTGTCGGAGTTATGCCGGACTGGGGGCGGTTAGGCCTAGCCGTACTTTTAGGGAAGGTATAGGCCTAGCCCAAACAAAAATGATTTGGTATCGGGGCATGTCTCAGGATCATTCATATCCGCCCACACCACAATTTCAGTCCACATGCCGAACCCCAAATTCCCCAGAACCAATGGGTGGATATGGAGTCGAATCCGGCATAACTCCGACACCACAGTATCTGCACTGACATAAGCGCAGGTAAAGTCTGGCAACACCTATCTTCGACCTAATGGAATGCGGAAGTCATGTAATGTGGCAGAGCTTTGCGGTTTTTAATCATGCCTGTCGATCACTTGTGGTCGTTCCCGATTGTTCGTGTTGTCCACCGGTCATTCAATAGCCGCGTGTGATTAAAGGTCCGTGGAAAATCCAACGATCAATTTCCTAGCTTCCGCATTCCATTAGGTCAAAAATAGATGTTGCCAGACTTTATAGTCAAGGGAACAAACACTGCTAGAGTTGTGTAACCTTGGGCGTGGCACATTTCCCCGTCCTTTCTGAAGGTGGAGACATTGCCCCATCCCTTCCAAATCCTGAGTGAAACAGTTTGATAACCAAGGGCCTTATCCTAACCCTAACCCTATTTTGAAGTACTTTGCATTGGATCGGTCCATTAGATTAGGGGTTATAGCCTGAATAACAAATTTGGCGAAATGGGAATTTGGCAAAACGGGAATTTGGTGTGATGCTGGCTTAATGGAACCAACGAAGAAAACCTTCATGATGCATTGGTAGTGGCCATCGATATTTGTTCTTCCAGAAAAATCATGAGTATGCCGGTGGTAGTTTTCCAGGAGACCGAGTTGGTTGGAAATATACTCGATACCTTGATGGAGGTGACACATAATGGTTTTCCAGTGGTACAGGTCATAGAATCTGAAATTGTAAGTTGAAAAATTGAGCAGAACATCATGTCTTGACCAACAGATCAAGAGTAAAAAATATGGCATTATAAGTTCTACTAAAAAGTATTGGGATTTATGTGCTGCAGAAGGAAGAAGGAATGCATGGAGAAATGCTGTACTCTTAAAGTTGCCATCATCAGATTGAAAAGGGGATCGACCCCATTTTGAAAGAATCAGACATTCTCAGTGCTCGCTCCCTACCACCGATTAGTTCAGGATGGGTCCGACAGGGAAGTGAACCTAGAACCAATCTGAAACAGGCCCGAGCCTGACGTTATGACGTTGCATTCACTTAGCCAATCCCATGAATCTCCAAAACTGGTGAATCCTCGCGGGAACTAGATTCCCTAGAACCTATATGTGACAGATTCTGGTGTTTCCACTGTATGCATCACATGCACTGACAGCTGAGAATCTCATGATACATGTATTTCACATTTTAGCTCACCTGGTGAGCTCTTACGGTGGTGCTGCGTCCATCGATCGTCGTCGTCTGTTAGCAAGGCACGTTTTATAACCCCTGGGGCTACTAATCTGAAACTTGGTACATATATACCCCTAGGTCAGATGACCTATGACACCAAGTTTCGGTCCGATTTTATTCTTGGCTTGGCCACCAGATGGCCAAAACCAAAAACACAAAAAGTGCAACAACTCCTGAACTAATGACTGGATCATCTCCAAATTTTTATCATAGGTGTATCTAATTAGGATACATAAAATATATAACGAGTTTTTGATTTGCCCCACTTTTCAAGGTCACCGAGGTCAAAGATGTACAAAACTAATGAACCTGCCACAGTTCGATATTATTTGACTGAGCGACTTCATATCTTGCACAAATGTGTATTAGAGGGGTACCTTCAAAAATACCGAGTTTCAGCGTGATCGGACATCCAATATGGCCGCCAGGTTGCGTAACCTGAAAATCATCCAAGCGCTACAACTCAGGAACGGCTTGACCCAGAGTGCTCATGATATATGTACCTCCCTCTAAATGACCTTTACATGTACGTCAAATTTCGGCCTGATTTGACTTCCAATATGGCCGCCAGGTGCCACAACCGGAAAATTATCAAAGTGCTATAGCTCAGGAATGACTTGACCCAGAGTGCTCAAATTTGGTATGTGGCTCCCTCTAGATGACCTTTAGGTTCACGTCAAGTTTCGGCCTGATTTGACTCCAATATGGCCGCCAGGTGACATAACCCGAAAATCATGAAAGTGCTATAACTCAGGAATGACTTGACCCAGAGTGCTGAAATTTAATATATGACTACCTCTATGGCCAACAGGTGGCGTAACCCGAAAATCATCAAAGTGTTATAACTCCGGAACGACGTGATCCAGAACGCTCAAGTGTGCTATGTGGCTCCCTCTAGATGACCTTTATGTGCATATGAAGTTTCGGCCCGATCGGACATCCAGTATAGCCGCTAGGTGGCATAACCCAAAAATCATCAAAGTCCTGTAACTCGGGAATGACTTCCACCCAGATTGCCTCTAAACCCCTCTGTCATTACACTATTATGTCCAACCAGGTGAGCACATGGTCCATGGACCATTTCATTTATACATCCAAAGCTACGGGGCTTGGGAAGGTCATTTTTTCAAATTGTGGATTTTTTGTGGTTTTTTCGCCGTGGCTTAAAACTCCTAGCCCTGACTTAAATGTTAAATGTAGCCCTGACTTGATTGTAAATTAATGCCATTATAAGGTGTTTGGTCCTTGTCTCAGCCAGATAGAAATACGGAGGGTTCTTGCTAATAGATTCGCGTTTCCCATCAGTATTCAACATTTTCGGATCGTAGAGTAGGACAAGGCCAGGTAAGGGATCATCTCAAAATTGACTGAAGCTGAAAAAGACGAAATGATTTAGTCTCTCCCTGAACCCCCTCCCCCCTCTCAAAAGACGAAAAAAATCAAATGTCTGGCTTCATATTTATTTTCAGCTTTATTAGTCTCTTTTCAAATAAGATACAATGTAGGTAGTCTGATGCAATGTACAGTCTTAATTGTCCACGGCATGGCCCCAACAACGATGAAGCCAGAGAATTTTAAAAGACGAAATGACAGGCTCCAAAATGCAGACCCCCTCCCGCCAGACAAAATCATTTCGTCTTTTTCAGCTTCAATCAATTTTGAGATGATCCCTAACTACACACTGGCTGCTTCGATTGATGGTTGGAGTCGCGTGTTGGTCAGGTCGGGGCCAAATAGCTTTCAAGGAATACTACATGTCCTTTCTCAGCCCCCCCCCCCCATTCAAAGCATTTCCATGATTTTAAGATTATTTTACGATTTACAGACCGATGGAAATTATGGCAAGCTCAAAGGTTTCATTCTGCGATCACAATTGGCGTTTTTGCTCAAGAAAAGGGCGTTTTCAAACGATGAGGGTGAATCCTTCCTAAAGAAGGATCTGACTGCACAGAATTTCAGGGATGATTATCCAAGATATACCAAGGTGGGGGTAAGTTGTCGTGTAAAGCCAGCAGTACACCAGGCGATATCGCAAGCAATCTGCTCGGCACCGAGCAAAATCGGCTGTTGGCGCCAGGTCTGCGCTGGACAGCCATGCGTGGAATCTTCTCGCCACTCACTAGCGATACTCACCCAATATCAAACAATAGCGAAGCCGATATCAGCTAGTCTCCGCATCCTCTCGAAACAGGGTCATTCAGACGCATCTCCTACGTCGCACCTCTTCTGACCCTGTCACATTCCATGCCTTTTCGGCGGGGAACCACCGACAGATTTTCTGTCGTCAAATCGGCCAATCAGAAGCTAGCTTATAGCGAAGTCCTGGCATGAAACCAACCCCGAATACAAGTGACCTATGATTTGTAACGGGCCGATGTAGCGCTCTTTCCCATTGGCTGCTATTTCGGGAGACTGGGAGAATTCGCGGAATAAATGGATCTTACTTTAAATCGGAACCTCCCGGCAATGGGATTCAATTGCCGAATGAAAACATATTAATGTCGCATAATGATCATAAAAATGCATGAAATGAATAATATCGAACAAGACATATCGTTAATGGTGTGTTTTTATGCATTTCCGCGCAGTATAACAAGGTATTCGCCTTTGATACAATACAACAGCAGGAGGTGGGAGGTAACTGGAACAGCCGGCCTCCCCACTCAAAAGCGACCGATTAGCTCAGGGCATAAGGGAGGCGATGGCCGAGTGAAATGACCTGAGTCTCAGGATGAGTCTCCGGTGCCTGGGAGAAAATCGGTGGCGAGTAGATCGTTTGCAGTATCGCCTGGTGTGTTTTTGGCTTAAGAGCAGTGAAGTTGGGCTATATCTATGAACTTAATCGATCAGTTTGAGCCTAGTTGAGATTCAACCCGGAGAATTCTGCACCGGACGTAAGGTAATGATAAACAGGAAGTCAACTTCCAGAATCTTGCAAATTTTCGACCCCAACCGGGGTTTTCTTCAGGCTGGCACTTTCAAGTCGAGCTACCAGAAGTTTAGGTAAAATGTAATGAAATTAGTTCTGTTTGCAGCAAAAGCATCCTGAGGTAGGCCTAATCAGTGGTCCCTAGCGCTCGCTCCCTACGTCACCAAATTACAAAGACGGTGAATGCTGACGTGGGGAACGAGCGGTAGTAAAGCCAACAACAAACCAGGCGATTTGACCGCAAGCAAGCTAAATTGGGTATTGACGCGAGCGATGCGTGGAATCTTCTCATAAAGCCTACCGCACACTGGAGCTATGTGCTGAGCAAAAAGTCAGTCGAGACCGTTTGCTCAGCAGATAGCTCGCGCGAGTTTTCTGCCTCAGCAGATAGCTCCAGTGTGCGGCAGGCTTTAGGGAGGTTGAGATCAGCGACTTACATGAATTGCGGATCCTTAAAGCCCAACTGTATTGAATTTTACGAAATTTTCAAAATGTTCAGAGAGTGCACATAGCTTGTGAAGGTCCCCAAAATGCTTGTCTGAT
The DNA here is from genome assembly GCA_002633025.1 of Notospermus geniculatus. Lineage (NCBI taxonomy): Eukaryota > Metazoa > Nemertea > Pilidiophora > Heteronemertea > Lineidae > Notospermus > Notospermus geniculatus. The sequence continues at coordinate 410,617 of NMRB01000116.1, read as the reverse complement.
AACGTACTTCAGAGAATCAAGGCATAGGTTTCAGCACGCAGTGAACAAAAACTGCAGGGAGAGCCCTAATGTATTCAGGTGGAGCGCAGTACATTTTACACTACGCTGATGTCGTGACGTCGTGTACAGACGTCAAGAATCGCGGCGATGATTTGCGTTGTTCAAATTCAATACAGTGGGGCTTTAAGCCTGCCGCACACTGGAGCTATCTGCTGAGCAAAACGTCATTCGAGACCATTTGCTCAGCAGATAGCTCGCGTGTGTGCGTATTTTTCGGTGAGTCGTCTGTCTCGCGAGGCAGAGCACTCACCGAAAATACGCGCACACGCGAGCTATCAGTTGAGCAAACGGCCTCGAAGGACTTTTTGCTCAGCAGATAGCTCCAGTGTGCGGCAGGCTTTATACGTACATGTATACTGATCGAAATGTAGGCCTACACAAAATTTGTCCTCATTGTACAGAATTCTGTCCGTATACTTATAAGGATCCGTGATAAGTCGCTGATCTGGCAACCTCCCTAATATCAAACAATACCAAAACCGAAACCGCCTAGTCTGTGGTGCCTGGCGAGAAGATCGGTGGCTACTAGAGCGCTTGCGATCTCGCCTGTAGAATCATAGATCGGAGTACCTCAGGATGGAGCGAAAAAAGCACTTGTACACGGTCATTCATCGAGCAAATATGTCCAAGTATGCATGCTTTGTCACCAGTCTATTCGTGCAAACAAAAACTTTGCTGGTCTCAACTAGATCTCATCAATTATCAGACGCCCTTCTTGAAGATAAATTTCATGGGCCGTATTCAAAAAGGGCGATCATCGCGCAATTAAGACTTAGACGCGTGTACTTCACTAAATGCACACACTTACACCATGCATTTGACGAAGTTACACGCGTCTAAGTATACGGCCTCAAATCTTTATTCGCAATATTTTCAGGATCTTTCCATAAAGGAGGAGGAACGTAACTTCACCATTGACCTAAGGCCATATATGCATCCAGTGCCTTATACTGTCAGACAGGTAAACTTAGCTGTTTTCTTTATTAACACCATGACAGCGTGCTCTGACAAAAGCAGTTCAGTTCCGGCCGGTATCCGAGCCAACCCGTGTTCGATTTTCGGTCGAGTTGCCTTTCTGTATTCTCAACGGGTCTGAAAAGATCATTGATGCGCTGAGAAAACCGCACGATTTGAGTTCCCCGAAAAGGTTTCTCAAGAGATTGGGGTAGGCCTAAATGATGTGAAAAGAGCATCAGCTGTGTGCAACATTTAAATATGGAATAATATGCAACTTAAAAGCCACATTACATGTATTTTTATTACATAATGCATTTATGTCTATTAAAGGACCACAGTATTGCTTCCCAATCCTGCGTTACACCTACCCGCGTTAAGGGAGACCTCTATTGACGACTTGGTAAACTACGCATGCTACTACGTGCATTGTAGTGTAATCATACATTCTCCACCACTGGGGCGAAAGGCTTAACTACAGTATTGGAGAACGGGTACCGGTGGCGCCGGCTGTCGACAGAAAGTGGAAATACCGTGGTGCTTTAAGTGAAAAGGTCTACTATTTTACACGGAATCGGTTCGATTCAGTTCGAGGCCGGCTCACTACGTTTAGTATCATAGGGGAAGGATAGTACAGGTCGCGTAGTTTTTTCACGGTGCCAAAAGCAAGTGAAGTGGCCTCGATCCGGATCGAACAGACTCTGTGTGAACAGGGCCATTGAACGCCAATTTCTGTGATCCTGTCGAAAACTAGGTAGGCCTAGTACGAGCACTTTTCTCGCGTGTCATAAATACGTGAGGCAGTACGTCTTACCTGAAACCTGCTCTTATTTTCAGAATGTGTCTCTGCCAAGAATATTCCGTTTGTTCCGAGGTCTTGGTCTACGCCATCTAGTAGTCGTGGACGAAGACAATGAAGTCGTTGGAATAATCAGTCGTAAAGACTTGGCACGTTATCGCCAGATTACGCGTAGACTTGGTCTAGAAGTTGACAAACTAGACATCAGAGACTCCTGAAGTTTTAATCATTTTGATTCCTACTGTCATCAAAACAACACCTCGATCCTTCTGTCGACTACGTACACCAAGGTAGCCTAGCATAGAAAGTAAAGCGGACTGCACAATACGTACTGAGTTCAGGCGTGCTACCTCTGTTGTGGTGACTGCCAAGTTGGAAACACGTGGTCTGAGAACGCCAACTGATTGGCTGTACCAACGCCAACACCGATTGCGAACCGCCGCACACAAGGCATGAGCGAACAACCGTTCGCCAGCGCATAATATCAAGGCCGGTGTAAAGGGAAAGAATGTCCCCAGGAAAAACTGTCCCAGGAAAAAAATATCCTATTGTTACATTCTAATCTCTGGGAATTGGTTTTCTATAGTCATACCGCTTATACCGTCATTCATCAATAGAAGTGGACACTTTTTACAGGGGGCACTCTGTACCATTACACTGAGTTTATTTGGCAAGCATGCTTGCCAAGCAGTTCCCTTTTTCGTCCTTATTTAGCAAGCATGCTTGCCATCTAATGCTGAAAAATGTCCCTATTTGGCAAGCATGTCACGCCCCCTAATGAATATTAATCAGGATACGTGCTTGCCATGTTATTCAGCACGTTTGGCTATTGGGCAAGCAAATGTGCCAGTTGTTTTTATAACCTTAAGTTATAACCTATCTAGCTGCAAGCAAGGAGATCGGGGGGGGGNGGCACGGCTCTGATTTTAAGCACGGGCGGGGGCGATGAGTATTTTTTTTATCTGGAACTTACTTTAACGGGACCCAAACAATAATATTCATGTCAATGGCACCCTCGCCTAGAGCATTGACTACTATGGCCAATGAGCCACCATCCGGCAGTCCTGTTTTGGCACCTTCCTCTGTTCGGGCCATTTTTGTACGAAAACACAAAACATTTCTTCTTGATATGCCTTTTCTGAGATAAAGGAAAAAACAGGAAAAAAAACAAAAAAAATCACGATTGAGACCACACAGGTTTCGAACCCGCAATCTTGAGGTTGTTGTCCTGCCACCCTTTGCACTGCAGATATGGGGAGGGAATTTATTACCTGGTTCAGGACAATGCGGGTAACTCGACGTTTAAGCCAAACTTGGCGTACTGTTTGGCAAACCAGGCTCGATAAATAGCCACTTTCTTCTGAAAATCGTTTGTAGGTGGATCCTTTCCGCAAGGGCCCCTCCACCACACGCCATTTTCTGCCCTGCCAGCTGCTCTGCGAGCGCTGCATAATTAATGAGCTAGACGTGCATCCAAGACTTTACGCTTACTGCATACCTTGGAGGAATTAAATTCCTCCAAGTGCATACACAGCAGTTAGCTGTGCAAAAATATAGTTCGATGCCTTTAAAATCTTCGTTGGAGGCATAGCCTGCTCCCAATCGCAACTTTTCGATGGAGGGCTGCGAAGGCGAGTCGGAGGACTCCATCTTCATCTTCTGTTTGCATAATTAATGGCGTCTAATTAATGATGATTAGGCCTTAATTATCATTGGGCAATACTGATCGGTGGTCATGAATATTCATTATTGTTTGCTTGCCATCTAAAACTATCATTTTGCTTGCCAAATAACCACTTCCTAATATCAAACCTTGATCTTTTGTTCTGCGACTGCTGTTCAACAACAACGCTTGACTTCAGTCAACACGCAATGTAATTTTAAAGAATTCTCGACCTGTCATCACAAATGTGTGCAGGCGCGTGTCCGGGGGGGGGGGGGCGGACCTCCTGCTCGCGCAAGCCATAGATTTTTATATCCGTATCACTTAAAGCGAGCAGAAATTACAGGCAGAGGGGCAAGTAGGCGAGGGTCTAGTGGATTCTGGAAACTTCGGACCTCAGCTCGGGTATAGATTTAGTATCTGCTGAAGTTCTGTTTTAATTAAGCCCATCAGGTATCCGTTGTTAGGTGTGGCGAACGCGACCAGGTTCACTCGATCAAGACATGTTCAAGGCTGAAATGCTGGCGTCTTCGGTGTGCAGATTTTACAAAATTTCCAACGCGAGGGGTGACGCCCCTTGCGCTCCCCCTCAGGCTACCCTCGACGAGTGGGCTACGTCCGATCCCCTGGACCCCGCTCTGCTCGAAATCCTGGACGCGTGCCTGGTGTGCGGCTCACTTAAACGTCCGCCTGTTTTCACAGCATGTTTTGAGACAGTCAAGTATCCCTGCTTGCTTGACTCCGTGTTCTTTTCCTGGATTCTTTCTTGGACGCACGAGAAAGAATCCCACACAAATGTAGTGTGCCAGAAATGATCGAGTCACGAACCAAAATCTCCTTCTTTAACCACACACTCCTTATTTCTCGATCAAGCAGACCCGAAAACTGCATCATTCCACTAGGCCTATACGCGCTCATTGGCTGGGTCTTTTACCTTTGCACATCCACATGCTTGCAATCTATACTAGGGCAGGGACACAGTTCATACAGACTTATTCTCCCATATTTTACCACTCTGTGTAGACATGACCATTTTTCCAATTACGATTCTTATGCAATTTATATTTTAAGTGCACTTCAATATCAGTCAAGGATATCCTAGATATTTTGACATTGCACGCATTACATGTATCTTAATTGGGACAAAATCGTGGGTATCCCAGATGATATATTTGGTTTCATGAAGGTGAGCAAGGAAATAGTCCAAGTTATCCTCAGGAATTACAAATCATAGAAAAACGTACTACCCCTTTATAAAGGGCTTGAAATCTCAGCTTTTCAACGAACGATTAAGCTCTACGTAAAGCCAAAATTCAGGCAGTGAGAGACCCAGTCCGCGTTTTTTGTTCTGACTGCAACTACACTGCATCTACTAAAGGACCTATAAATATAGTTTCCACGATGTCTTTTGTAGATGCATGTACATTTAGAAAATGCAAGGTTTTTTAGTGTCTCTTTTTGTTAGCTGAATTTTCACAGCCACAGATTTCGCTCCTGAGGATTTTGCGGTTTGTTTTTTACACGAGGATCTTTTCTACTTAATGCACTTAAATTATTCGTGTGCTTTGTAAATATGTTGATAATTTTTGGAGTGATTGTAATTATTGTATAAATACTTATTCGAACTGAAGGCGTTTATATGTATGTGTATGCAATGTTACCAATGTGTCAAAAAAGATGACTGTCGCTGGTTTATCTTAAAGCCCCTATTGAATTCTGCGGTAGTTTTCAAAGTGTTTGGAGAATGCAGATAAAGGTATCATACCTTGTGAAGTCCCCAAAATGCTTGCACGATACATGTACTTAGCTCAGAGAATCAAGACCTAGTTTTTAGCACACATTGAAGTAACTGCAGGCAGAGCTCAAATGTATTCAGATAGAGCATAGTACATTTTACACTACACTAACGTCGGCGAACGTAAGCACTTTCTGAATTGAATAGTCTTCTTCAGACTGAACCACCAATGTTACTTCTGATTGATATTTCTCCGGTTATTCCAGTAATGGTTTCTGTCGTTACTGACAATGGAAATGACTAGTAATTGGTTTCTCCAGTAATTAAGACCGCACCATCTCAATGGGGCGGTCTTCCTTGTTTTACTGAATCTTTCTCTCTCTCATGTCTCTCTCTCTCTCCATCCAATTTGTGGTTTTCAGCTGGATAACTCAAAAAGTATTTCATATATCGCGCCAAAAGTTTCAGGAATAATAGATACGCATATAAGACCCTATTGATTCTTTGTGTCATCCGAATACAATAAAGTGTGAAATTTTGATGAAATTAATCGTCTTATCGCATGTATCGTGCTTGGTCGTCTCCTCTACGCTGTCGAAACCATCAAAATAAAGCACATCTGTGCGGGTAAATTTTGTTAAATACTACATTATTTGATACGGAAGTCGGCTTCGTTGGTGTCAATGTCAATCATATGAAGTGATGTTTGTTTGTATGTGTCCCCTTAGATTTGTGGTGTTCTGCCAGATGAGTTCTATGCCAGATGATTTCAAGTCTCAGGTGCCAATGAATGTATGTGATTTCAGGGTTCTGCCGATGCTGGTCGGCGCCGGACGGCCCCGTCCAGGACGCAGAAATGCCGACCGGCACTCAGCCTAAAAGGAGTATTTTCCGACCAGCACGATTTAAAAAAAATGTTGAATAAAAATGTAACTTCAATAAAATCATCATAAGAGAAAGTAATCTCGTATTTGTGCCTATGATCGATCTGAATGGCGTGGTTATCATCATCATAATTTATGCACATTGAGCGAGTGATCTGGCGAATTAACGAAGTGTACCAAGAGAGATACCCGCTACGCACACTATAATCACTTCCGAATTTCCTTTCTGTTCCCGCCATTCACAAAATGTGCTTCCCTCGGCGGGGCTTCCTGACACAGTTCTGACCAACGACAACAACGGCGGGATACTTTTGCAGTAGAGTGGATCGGGGTCATTTGACGCCAAACGAGGATGCTTTTATTGATAAAGAAGCTCATTATTTCGACTCTCAGGTGCCAGGAAATCGCATTTCAGCAAGTCTAGTTTTAAAATTTTTCTGGGGGAGGGCTCCCAGACCCCCCCCTTCCGTCCGCAACTCATTCAGTCCTGGGCAGAACCCTGCTGATTTACATGTGTATGTAACACCATAGGCTAATCCTTGAACCATGGACAGTGAAAACATCCCATTCAAACATATTTCTCAAAGAAAATCTTCTTCATCTCCGACTTCACCAGTTTCCAGTTAGGTTTTGCAGTTGTTCCTGATTGCAGTCAACAACGTACAGTCATGGTAGATTCAGGAACAGCGGGGGTGATGTCACTACATGTACATTAGATGATCTATATTTTGCACAATTTGATAATGACAAAAAATAAAACATGTCATTTTTGGCGTTTAATTCAATGCGCATCTTCTATCTTTCTGTATCCTCACCCATTAATCATCTATGTTCCCAATAACCAAGGGCGGTCTTCAAGTCAATTTCTAGTACATGTACTGACGATTGAAATTACTCCCGTAATTCGTTTCCACTGTTATTGACGATTGAAATGACTCCAGTAATTGGTTTGCAGGATTAGCGTGAATTATTGTCGGTGTGTGGTTTTCCTCCTGCATTAAAAGAGCATGGAACACGTGTTCTATATTCCTAACGCATGCAGCACACTGGCCGCCAACTTCGGCGTCCAGAGGCGTTTTTTTCGACGCCAATGTCCAAACGCCAGAAAAATCCCCAATGTGCTACGAATAGATCCCCCGGACCCCGGACGCCACTGAACTCCAGGGATGGCCGCATAGAAACTCCGCTAGCGCTAGCAGAGCCCATTTGCCGATAGTGCTGTGTATTTTTCCATGCATTTTTACACCGATAGGCTGTCGAAGCACTAGCGGAGTTTCTATGCGGCCACCCCAGATATCAAACATGTTTGATTTTGGACGCCTGTGAACTCCCTGAGCAGCCAAGTGTTCTACCGATGGCAGCCAGACTTGGAGTCGGTGGCGAGGCTTTGGCCTATCAGCTTGCGTCTTGATGTCACATGATTTCAAAATGGCAGCCTCAATGGCCCGAAAAGATGCTACTGAACACCAAGTTTGGGCAGGTGTGTTCTCACCAGGATCCACTGGCAGCCAACTCTGGCGTCAAGAGGCGTTGAAGGAAAATTTTTAGCAACCAGCACTGAATTTGCGGTGAATTTCAATGGTTTGCTCCAAATTTCAGAATTTCACGGTCGATTTCACAGGGTTTATTGGCCGAAGGGGGGGGGCGTACGCAGGGTGCGCCCCCTCCCCCTGGATTCGCACCTGGGTGTGGATCAGGCTGATCGAAGCCAATAAAATACCAATGGGTCATATGAATAAAGACTAGTAAATGCTTTTACTTGAATTTCGCAAAACAAATGCACTGGACTATGCTGTACAAATCTCAAGGTAAAGCATTTGAGAGTCTTTATTCATATGAGCCAATGTCACAGTAGATTTTTGGTAGGTTATGAATGTGTACAAAAATGTATTTGCATTGATAGTCAGACTTATTTCTGACATGTTTTAATTTTGATTGTTTTATTCCGCTGGTCTGCTTTACACCATGTGATCTGAACCTGCTTTTTAGCTCACTCGTGAGCTTTTATCGTCATGCGGCGTCCGTCGTCCGTCGTGGTACGTCGTTGTCCGTTAGCAGGGCACGTTTCGTAACCGCTGGAGCTATTGATCTGAAACTTGGTACATACATACCCCTAGGTCAAATGACCTATGACACACCAAGTTTCGGTCCGATTCGATTCTTGGCTTGGCCTCCAGGTGGCCAAAACCAAAAACACAAAAAGTGCAATAACTCCTGAACTAATGACTGGATCGTCTCCAAATATTTATCACACGTGTATCTAATTAGGATACATAACATATATAACGGGTTTTTGAGTTGACCTACTTTTCAAGGTCACAGAGGTCAAAGTTCGACAAAAGTGACGAACCTGCCACAGGTCTTCATTATTTCACCAAGCATCTTCATATCTTGCATAAACATGTATTAGAGGGGTAACTCCAAAACTACCGAGTTTCGGTCCGATCGGACATCCAATATGGCCGCCAGGTGGCGCAACCTGAAAATCGACCAAGTGCTATAACTCAGGAACGGCTTGACCCAGAGTTGTCGAACTTGATATTTACCTCCCTCTGGGTGACCTTTACAAGCACGTCAAATTTCGGCCTGATTAAACTTCCAATATGGCCGCCAGGTGGCGTAACCTGAAAATCATCAAATGTGCTATAACTTAGGAATGACTTGACCCAGAGCGCTCAAATGTGCTATGTGGCTCCCTCTAGATGACCTTTATGTGCATGTGAAGTTTTGGCCCGATCGGACATCCAATATGGCCGCCAGGCGGCATAACCCAACAATCATTGAAGTCCTGCAACTTGGGAATGACTTGACCCAGATTGCTCATACATGTAACTGACATGTACCTCTCTCTGTCATTACACTGTATGTCCAAACGAGTGAGCACATGGTCCATGGACCATTTCATTTGCAGCTGTTCCTTGACAGCTTTGTTACGTTTGATCATGTGTTAATTGTGATGGAGTATCAGTTATCCATTTCAGAAGGCACCAACCTTGTAAATATGTTCTGTCTCATCAAGGCTATCTCGCCTTAAGAGCTGTATATTAAAAAACGTCCCTCTAAAAACATGGATGTTGTTTAAAGATGGAACACTTTCGATCAAAAGAAACTGTTTGATAAAAAACATAGACCAAAGAGATGAAAAGCACAAAAATTGACACACAATATATGATAACTAAACAGGCAATTTCCAGAGTGTTTGCGAATTTTCGACCCCGGTTGGGGTCGAAAATTCGCAAACACTCTGGAAATTGCCTGTTTAGTTATCATGATAAAAAACATACCCTTAAATAGGGCCTCTTCCTTTACATGTACAACTTTTAATACGCCGGATGAAGGAGTGTGTAACAATTTTAAAAAAACTACATGTATTTACATGTATATGTTTTGAAACTCCGTTACCTTCGTTATTGGACTCGGAGTGGACTCGCGAGATTGCCTCTTATAAGCCCAGGTCACACTGTGGCGACTTAGGTGAGCGAATCCCCGCGAACCAGAATGAAATGGTCCATGGACCATGTACAGTCTTTCAAATAAGTAAATGGACAGCGTGTTTTTCAAATATCTCCGAGATAAAACAAGATAATTTGATGCGGTTTTCAACATAGTGTGGTGCACGTACTTGGTCATATACCTCATGTATTTGGGTCAACCGAATTTTAAACCTTTGTTATGTGACAGGTAATTTAAAAAAGGTCCAAAAGTCAACTTTTTTATTTCAACCTTTTTTCAATATATTTGGCACTGATGTGATCAGGTGATTGACATCAAAGACTCTTTGCGAAAAAAATTGTTGAAATGTCTAGTCTTTTTCGTGATATCTCAAAATATCAAAATCTGGGATTTTTGATATTTTGAGATATTGAATATTGTTTGGCTGTTATTCGCTGCCAGACATGATAACAAGATGGCTACGAAATTTTCCTGGTGGTTCCAATATCGAATCAGCTGAAAATATTATGTAAAATCTAGAGGCTGCAATAAAGAGGCTGAATATCATGGCATCTAAGTGAAAAAAAAACATTTAAAAATTGCATAAATTATCACGAGGGAATGAATGTTACCAAATGACTTTAAAAAATGATCGAATACATCAAAATTTCAAAAATCTCAAATTTCGATATTTTGAGATATTACGGAAATGGATTTCAATATTTTTTTTCGAAAAAACTCTTATTGTCAACACCTCATAATGGAAAGCTCTCAGAGTGCTTTTCGACGAATACCTAGGCCTCTTGCAGATTTCTCTAAAGATTTCCCATAAACATGAAATAGATGTTTTAACTTTGATGAAATCGCCACTGGCAGTGAACAGAACTCACTAGCAGTGGTTACACTACATAAATCCCCGTGCTTTCCCCGGGGATTTTGCGGTTACACCTATAAAATGCCGAGTCTAGATAGACCCGTGTCTGAAATGCCCGTGCTTATTAGCCCCAGCGAGCTCGAAGGGGCAACGCCGGGGCTATTTAGACACGGGGATTTTATGTAGTGTACCGCGAAATCCCCGTGTTTATTTGTAGTTCCAAGCACCCGGCGACAGACGGCGATGCAAATCGATGAGTCATGCGCATGCGTATAGGATATTTCACGCCTCCAGTAGCCACTTGATTACGGAGAGTTGCCTACATGCAGTGCCCCTATCGCGGGTTTCGGAACGTATTACCAATCGCATTTTTAGTAGTGTAACCGCTCGCCGTGTCAACGCCGTGTTTTTTCTGGTTCGGAAAACACCGTGTCTCAAAAAGCACGGGGAATTTAGATAGGTGTAACCAGGGCTTATGCTGAGCAACAGTGGCATCAGTTCATAACAAACCACAAATAGGATACAGACTTTCAAAGAGACTCTAAAGTTAAAAATTTTTTATTGTTTTTTCCAAAGCACCAAAAGACTCCGTTGAGTGAATCAATCCATGACACCTGATTTTCGGAGGGGAGGCATTACTTTCGGGACGGTCTTTCCGTCATTCTTCGGTAAATCTGCACGGTGTCGAGCTCGAGTTGCGAATGCTCGAATTCCTTGAACAGAACGATTTGATTGGTGGATTAGACCAATGACCTTTGGCCCTCGTGAATAAATTAGGATGTCGTCAGTGTAATGAATCCCAATTGCCCGTGATGATGTGCAGTACAGACACTTCGATGGCAGTTCCTTTATATTTTGATATAGGTGGATTGGAACAATGACCTTTTGGCACTCAGGAACAATGAATCCCACATTGCCAGAGAGGGAAATGGGTGAGTTCTGATGGCTAACTGATATTCTGCAAATGAATATCAACAAGACAATTAACTGTCTTGTTGATATGTGCTGTGATGATATGAATTATAACCGTAGCTACAAATAGCTTCAAGTGGCAGTGGCTGGTATTCATAAAAGCTAGCAAATGCCTTTACTTCAGGTTTTGTAGTACATTTACATTGGACCTCGCTAGTGTCCTTTTTGCAGAAGAGCTTTTTGCAGAAGAGTCATCTTAGAGGGTATTCCATTGTACACAGAATATTCAAACGACCACACTCATCTTTTGTTCGAGTATACATCAGCCGATTTAATAGACGTTTGCTCTAAGCATTGCTTCCACCAAAATTGATAGGCGTGCGAAAAGTGTACAACTAAATTTTTCACCCAAAGCCCAGTTTTCTAAGCTCTGTATAGCGTTTACCATCAATCCAAACAGGGCTTTTGGGTGAAAACTTAGTTGTACACTTTTCGCATGCCTATCTATTTTTGGTAGAACCAATGGTTAGCTTAGCAAACGTATAAATCGGCCCTCAAACAATAGAAAATGAAAATGAATGTACTCGTACGTCCATCCGGGCGATTGGGAAACTCTCTGTTGTTTGCACAGACACAAATATAACTCGCCATATTCCGTCTGGAACCCCCGACATTTGAAGGATAAATCAATTCCGTTGAACAGTTGCCGAAGTAGACGGGCGACATCAAGAAAGTAGGCTACCATACTACATCCATTTCTATGGATCACTGCTGGATTTTTACTGATCGACATAAAAAATGTCAATGAACGGTTTAGAGGGATAACCTTGCGGTCTCTTGTCAGTGGATTTTTTTCTCCATTTTTTTCTCCGGCGTTTAGACGACAGGCAAAATCCACATGCGATCCGATCGAGTCATATTATTGTGGTTCAAAATTCTACCCGATGCGGTCCAATGTGGTAAACATGGATTTAAAATGTACTGCCGATTTTGCTGGTCCCGAATCCACATTCGACCGCATTTGACCACATTGGACCACATACGACCAGATTAAATTTCTCGTCTAACGCAAATGAGACCTGATTCCGGATTCCTTCTACCTGCGCGCATGCGCATTGATGTGGTTTTTCTTCCTCCACTGACCGCACTCGCTGTGGAGAGTTCCACAAAGGTAATATTCGTGATACAGCCGCCATGTTTTTGACTCGGATCACAGCGCTGCCACCTGAGAAACTCGGCTACTGCGTTGGCGATTCTCCACGGTGGGATCACTGCTGGATTTTTACTGATCGACATAAAAAATGTCAATGAACGGTTTAGAGGGATAACCTTGCGGTCTCTTGTCAGTGGATTTTTTTCTCTGTTTTTTTCTCCGGCGTTTAGACGACAGGCAAAATCCACATGCGATCCGATCGAGTCATATTATTGTGGTTCAAAACTCTACCCGATGCGGTCCAATGTGGTAAACGTGGATTTAAAATGTACTGCCGATTTTGCTGGTCCCGCATCCACATTCGACCGCATTTGACCACATTGGACCACATACGACCAGATTAAATTTCTCGTCTAACGCAAATGAGACCTGAATCCGGATTCCTTCTACCTGCGCGCATGCGCATTGATGTGGTTTTTCTTCCTCCACTGACCGCACTCGCTGTGGAGAGTTCCACAAAGGTAATTTGAAGTCAGAATTTAACCAGATTAACATCCGTGTGTAAACGCTACGCAAAAACTTGGAACACATCCGGTCCAGAATGCGGGTCGATCGGATCGAATCTGAATGTGTTTTTTTTTGGCTTGGTCGTCTAAACGGCCCCATCCGATCATGGTATAATATAGCACTTTTGTATTTATTATGAATAGATGATAAAAATAAAGTCACATAAATCTCAAATAACGGGACCAGTTGTCTTTTTGGCTTCGCCTATGATGTATGGCTCCGTCTCTCCACCATCGTGAACTTCTGTCTCAGGGCCGTATGCTCGGGTCGGACCTTAGCCTTAAAGTGGTCCTAAACCGCGAAGCAAAAGTTGACACCCGATCATTTTCACCGCCCACGAAAATGGAACTTCCGATTTCCGCTCCTGGCTTCTGAGCATGCGCAGTACGCTGCCATCACTGAGTTTGTCAATCGTGCAAACCGCACAGCAGACAGGATGCCGAAGCAAGAAGTGAAAGAAGGGAAAGGGCGGCCTTAAAAGGTAACAACGAGATTTTGGGGTAGGGGAAATGTAAATTACCATAACTCTTGACTGAGGGCTCCTAGAAACCTGTTCGACCACTCAAAATAAAGGTCTCGAAGTGCTCTATCTGATGATGTATGCTTTATGCAAATTGCGATTATGATGACGTCACAACAAGTGGAAAGGTCACGGAAAGTCGTACTTGCTTGAAATTTTCGGCAAATTCATCACGAAAGTTTTCCTAGGGTACAAATAACCAGGTAGATTTTGATAAAATTCAGAGAAAATGTGCTCTAGACTGCACAAAATCATATTTAGGTGACAAAAAGTTGCAGGGGTACAGGTGAGGGGTACGACCGCCAGGGGGCGCAGTTGGGGGTAATTTGCCCCATTTTGGTTTTTTGCGCATTTGGCTTGTAATTGTTATGCAAAATCACCCACTGGTAGTTTTATCGAAAATACCTGACCGTAAGATGACCTAATTCAATTATTTCACCCGTAATTTTAATGGAAATGAATTATATTTTTCAACTTCAATTGCAGTTTTTCCGATTTCCCTGTTCTTTTGCACATACACTTCGCTTCAGTTTTTCCCATTCGTCAGACAATTTGTAGTCCCACATAGCCCTGTTACAATCTTTCACAAATGAATTGCACCTTCTGACATGTCTGAACGCTTGAACATCCATGTGGGCCTACCCTGACGCCATCAGTCTATAAATACAGTCATTACTCCATTATACATGTAGCTAAAGTGTTATACACTAGTGCAATGTTAGACGCCCGGGTTAGACGCATCCCGCAAATGATGAACGAAGATTCACCTTGAATTTCGAAAATGTTTCATTCAGTACTTTTTGTCGATCAAGGTATGTACTTTTATGTTGACAGAAACGATGATGAGCTAGATCCATCTCTTGAATCGACATGTTCTCCTGGCCTCACGATCCACTCTTCCCCTACAAACGTTCGACGTCAAACTACATGAAAAGTGTTATGTACCATTGTTATTGCCCCGCCCATTGCTGCTATGTGGTGGATGACAGAGGGGTACAGACGCGTTGTTTTGCTGGCAGGGAGCTGTCGTAGTATTGCACTACTGGACTGCATTAACGAATACTAAAAGTTCATCTCATCAAGTAAGGTTACCTCAGGGGAACGAAAGGCGGACTGGCGAAGAAATTGAAAATCATCAAAAATCAACCATCAGAGTACAAAGCAAATGAAATGTGGTGACGTTTTTACACATTATTTCCTTCCTCAGGTGATGTGAAATGACAAACTGCATCATTTGCCTTGGGGAAAAGGGACCTCTGCCCGAAGAGGAAAGGAAAGTGAAGGTGACACCGAGAGGCTTGGGCACCCTAGAATCAGCCAGCCGGGATCGCCAAGATGACGTCGTAGAAAGATTACTTCCGCTGCTTGAAATGTAGAAGTGACTACATTAATGCCAAAAACTTCACTAAAGAAAAGACGCGCAGAATCAGGAACTGGCGATGGTGAGCCTTCAGACTAAAAGCCAAAGCGGTTGTCCAAGGAGGTAATCTCATCCTTTTCCTAGAATGACCATTGTTTTATCTGCGTTGAAGGTGAGAAGAAGGGCAAACGCCTCTCCAGAGTTGATATGCGTCCGGCAGGTGTTCGTGCAAATATTCTAAACGCCTCTATCAAACGGTCAGACGAAGCGGAGAATTCAACTGGTCTTATTTTAAGAAAAATGACCGGGTCTGACTGGCCACCTCCGGCTCTACCCCAAAACCGATTAGAGCTTCATGTAGCGCTTGCAGATTTCTGGCATCAAGACCAGTGATCCTGCATCAAGCGTTTCTTAAAAAATCTCGTACACTTCCCTTGCGGCCTTGTCATGATTAGACGATTCTATGGTCGAGGCAAGTTTTCGTCTGTACGATTCAAAGTTTCTTTTATTCGGATAGGTTTTGTAGCGCAGTCGGTGGTACCTGGCATTTTTGCTGAATATGTCCTCTTCAAACAGAAGTCTGTGTTTTACTGCTTCGTCTGACATTTTGATAGAGGCGTTTAGAATATTTGCACGAACACCTGCCGGACGCATATTAACTCTGGAGAGGCGTTTGCCCTTCTTCTCACCTTCACCGCAGATAAAATAATGGTCATTCCATGAAACGGATGAGGTTACCTCCCTGTACAACCACTTTGGCTTTTTTCTTTTCTTTAGTGAAGTTAAGTTTTTGGCATTAATGTAGTCACTTCTACATTTCGAGTGAAACGTAATTCCGGTACTTTCACCTGGACTCTCAAGCAGCGGAAGTAATCTTTCTACGACGTCATCTTGGCGATCCCGGCTGGCTGATTCTAGGGTACCCAAGACTCTCGGTGTCACCTTCGCTTTCCTTTCCTCTTCGGGCAGAGGTCCCTTTTCGCCAAGGCAAATGATGCAGTTTGCCATTTCACATCACCTGAAGAAAGAAATACAGTGGAACCCCTCAGTTTGACCGCCCCTCTAAATCGATCGATTTTTGTCGGTCCCAATGAAATCCTTCACATTTTCCATCAGCTAAGTCGACCACCCCTCAACCCCGACCGCGACCACCCAAATGGCGGGTCCCAAGCTTCATTTCAACCCCTCTAGTTCGACCATGACCACGGAAGTAGATCGAACATGGGCTCTTTTGAAATACATGTTCATGTACATGGATTACCTCAGTCAGAGTGGAGATGGTCAGAATGACATTCATGGCCACAACGCCATTAGCCAAGCCAAACAAAGCTTCCAAGATGTGAGATTTTGTACACTTTTTATGATGGCTGGTGACTGTGTTTAGCCAAACACAGCAGTTTGGATGATCCCTGGCCATAAGTCAACTTTTTTTAATCATCATATTCACCTTTGACCACATGATTTAGCAATCAAAGTGGACATTTTAGTTAAATTGGGCAGTCTGTGTACCGGTTAATTAGTGGTCACTTTAGTTGCTAATTCATGTGATCAAAGTGCCTGAACATGTATAAGCATAAAGGAATCAACCATAAAGGTTTAACTGCGAACGATGAGCTTACTGAGGGATACACTTCCTGTGTTGCCACCAATGGCTCTCACTGCCTGAATTTTGGCTTTACGTAATAGGCACGAGCTTCAACTTTTTTTGTGGTGAAGAGGTACATGAACCTGCCAACACGATGCTACAAATGTACGTCAGCCTATTCAAATGTACACCGATGACCCTGAACACACATCGTTCGTGGGGTTCTCATTAATTCAGACCTTTTGTATCATACATGTAAGATCAACTAGTCGGAATTCAAAATTTGCAGTGAATGTGCAGAAGGGTCTTGCCTATCACATGGAAACGCCAGAATGCAAATCTGTTGGGTTTTAAAGGGATATTGTCCACATTTATAAAATGCTAAATTTGTCAGTTGAACCTTTATGGTTAATTCCTTTATGGTATAAGTCCTCACCTAAATCTCAAATTTAGTCCGTTCAGGCATGGTATGAGCATCCAAATTAACCTACAGTTGACTTGGTATGGTCAGTCTGCTTTTCTGCATGAATACACCTCCGGATCTCAACCTGGCTAAAGCGACCACCCTCTAAATGGACCACTTGGCTCCGGTCCCATGGGTGGTCGATTTAGAGGGATTCCACTGTACTGTGTAAAAAAGTCACCACATTTCATTTGCTTTGTACTCTGATGGTTGATTTTTGATGATTTTCAATTACTTCGCCAGTCCGCCTTTCGTTTCCCTGAGGTAACCTTAGTTGATGAGATCAGCTTTTAGTATTCGTTAATGCAGTCCAGTAGTGCAATACTACGACAGCTCCCTGCCAGCAAAACAACGCCTCTGTACCCTTTTGTCATCCACCAAACGACTGGGAAAAACTGAAGCGAAGTGTAATGTGCAAAAGAACAGAGAAATCGGAAAAACTGCAATTGAAGTTGAAAAATATAATTCATTTCTATTAAAATTAAAAGCCAAAGAGGAGAAAAGCACAAAAATTGACACACAATATATGATAAATGAAAAGGCAATTTCCAGAGTGTTTGCGAATTTTCGACCCCAACCGGGGTCTTCTTCAGGCTGGAACTTTACAATCCGAAACTCTAGAACAGTCTGAGGTTCTAGACTGTTCAGACTGTTCTAGAGTTTCGGATTGTAAAGTTCCAGCCTGAAGAAGACCCCGGTTGGGGTCGAAAATTCGCAAACACTCTGGAAATTGCCTTTTCATTTATCATCTATTAAAATTAAGGACGAAATAATTGAATTAGGCCATTTTACGGTCGGATATATTCAATAAAGCTACCAGTGGGTGATTTTGCATAACGATTACAAGCCAAATGCGCAAAAACCAAAATGGGGCAAATTACCCCCAAGTGGGCCCCCTTGCGGTCGTACCCCTCACCTACACCCTGTAACTTTTTGTCACTTAAATATGATTTGTACAGTTTAGAGCACATTTGCCCTGAATTTTATCAAAATCTACCTGGTTATTTTTGCCTCAGGAAAACTTTCGTGTTGATTTTGCCGAAAATTTGAAGGAAGTACGACTTTCCGTGACCTTTCCACTTGTTGTGACGTCATCATAATCGCGATTTGCATAAATCATACATCATCAGATAGAGCACTTCAAGGCCTTTATTTTGAGTGGTCGAACAGGTTTCTAGGAGCCCTCAGTCAAGAGTTATGGTAATTTACATTTCCCCTACCCCAAAATCCTGTTGCTACTGGTAAAATGAGGTTGTCGCTTTCAGTGCAAATTTTAAACATGTTCGGCTGCGTCGAAATTGGTAGAACTCCATCTCCGAACGAGCCAGGACCTATTCTCTAAGAAAAATACAAAAGTAGCTTGTCTTACGAGACTTGCAACCTCGACCCCCAAAACGGCCTTGTCCCGCACGCCTATATGAACGAAAAGCTCCCATGCGACGAGCTAGGGAAATGCTAACGCCCTGCAAACACCTCAGACGAAGGCTCAGAACATGATAGACACCACGATGCCAGGAGGGCGCCACCTTATTTGTCTTCGAGCTGTCAAGGTGTCAACATCCTCTGGTCAGCTCCTGGTGAACACTTTTTTTGATAGAAAAAGTTCGACCCAGGTGGGAATCGAACCCGCGCCCTGTTATCT
The DNA here is from genome assembly GCA_002633025.1 of Notospermus geniculatus. Lineage (NCBI taxonomy): Eukaryota > Metazoa > Nemertea > Pilidiophora > Heteronemertea > Lineidae > Notospermus > Notospermus geniculatus. The sequence goes on along the minus strand of NMRB01000116.1, from coordinate 392,014 downwards.
TCGCTCCACCGTCTTCCCCATTCGGCCACCGATCTTGTTGGCAGGCTTCCTGTGTTTTCTCTTAGTCATAGTATTATTACGCAAGTCGAAGGCCTACGTCTATGACAAACACAAATCATGTCCTTGTCAGCTGGCTCGTTGGCCGAGTGGATAAAGTGGTGGATTATAAATCAGAAGGTCGACGGTTCCAATCCCGTCTAAATGACTATCATTTTTTTCTTTGAGTAGTGTAGGAGGTATCCAAAGATGTTGACAGCTCTGTTGCCCAAAGACAAATAAGGTGGCGCCCTCCTGGCCTCGTTGGGTCTATCATGTTCTGAGCCTTCGTTTGAGGTGTTTGCAGGGCGTTAGCATTTCTCTTGCTCGTCGCATGGGGGCTTTTCGTTCATGCAGTTCAGCTTTAAGTATAGCTGTAGTTAGACTTTCTCTGTGCTTGAAGCATTAAAGCTGAACTGCACGAACAAAAAGCCCCCGTGCGACGAGCAAGACAATTGCAAACACCTCAAACGGAGGCTCAGAACATGATAGACCCCAGGCCCGTATGCATATACGTGGAATAAGCTTATTCCAGGTATAACTGAACGAGGTCACCGCAAGTGGGCAAACTACAGGGTGACCCAAAAATGAGACCCATGAACATGTTAATAAAAACTTTAATTTTCAGGCTACAGCAACCAAACTTCACAAATGTTATCTCAACTTAATGCACGGCCTGCACACCAAGTTTCATTAGTCAGGGCTTATCACTTTCCGTTTAATGACGTCTTTCCATAATGTGCTCAAGATGATCAGCCCCTCGGCGCTGGCGGCACACTTGAACACGACGCGCGAAGTTCTCAATGACTCGAACGCACTCCTCCTTTGGAATCTCACCAATCTTTGAAGCTCATTTCCTTCTGTCTGGACATGTGAACTCAAAGAATAACGTCTTCTGGGGCACTACCCCACCCCAGGACTGCCTACAGAGGCCTCTTCATTCCGTTAAGTGCACTGCGTGGGTTGCGATATCAACACATGGAATCATCGGGCCATTCTGGTTTGAGGATGAGAACGAGCGTGCAGTCACTGTGAATACAGAGCGTTACCTAGGGGTCCTCCGCAAGTTTTGGGCTGTACTCGGCCGACGAAGGGGGTTTATAAGGGAGGATCAATGGTTTCAGCAGGATGGGGCAACTCCCCACACCTCAAATGACTCGCTGAATTGGCTGCGCGAACACTTTCAGGATCGCCTTATCAGTCGGAGGTGTGACCCTGAATGGGCTTCACACTCGCCAGACCTGAACCCCCCGGATTTCTACCTATGGGGCTACCTCAAAGACAATGTCTATAGGAATAATCCCCAAAACATTCACGAGTTGAAGGAGGCCATAACTGCGGAGATTGGTGAGATTCCAAAGGAGGAGTGCGTTCGAGTCATTGAGAACTTCGCGCGTCGTGTTCAAGTGTGCCGCCAGCGCCGAGGGGCTGATCATCTTGAGCACATTATGGAAAGACGTCATTAAACGGAAAGTGATAAGCCCTGACAAATGAAACTTGGTGTGCAGGCCGTGCATTAAGTTGAGATAACATGTGTGAAGTTTGGTTGCTGTAGCCTGAAAATTAAAGTTTTTATTAACATGTTCATGGGTCTCATTTTTTTGGCTCACCCTGTATTACGAAATTCCGAGAGGGGGAACAATGGAAATGCCTGTGGGGCCCACGACGGCAGCGCGATACGCAAACTTCCAACAGCTTATCGGCGGACTTCACTAGCGGGATCCTATCGACGGTTCTATGCGGCCTCCAGAATTACCCCGATACGGTATCGGGCGACAAGGTCTCGCTAGGGGCTAGCGGGCCGTTCACTAGCGGAGTTTCTATGCGGTCCCCCCTGGAGGCCGCCACTTTATTTGCCTTCGGTCAATAGAGCTATCAACATCTCCGGAGACCTCTTTTTCTTTCAAAAAAAGTCTTGAGGAGGAGCTCACCGGAGGATGTTGACACCTCGACAGTTTGAAGACAAATGAGGTGGCGCCCTCCTGGCCTCATGTGGTCTATCATGTTCTGAGCTTTCGATTGAGGTGCATGAGGGCTTTTTGTTCGTGCAGTTCAGCTTTAAGAAAAGTCGGGACAGAGAATTATGCAGCCTCTGTCTGTTGGGTATATACTTCCCACTTGCCCTTCAGTTATTTTAGTGCTTTTCTTGCCACCTCAAAAGAGAGTCACAACGCTGAGACGCGAATACGCGTTGTGAAGGCGACGTGGGAAGACTTATACCTGCCGCACACGAGTGCAATTTTGTCTCCGACGTTGCTTCCATAGGAGTTTTTTGTCTCAGCATCCTGTCACCGCACACGGTGCGTCAGCCGCCGCAGACGAGTGCAAATTTGTCTCCTGTAGATGCGGCGTGACGTCATTCGTCACCAAAAAATATCCGGGACGAATGGAAACACGTGTGACGTCATTTATATAACAATGTCATGACGTTAAAAATGACGTCACAACGGCTCTTGATTGGTCAGACTGTTTTGCATCCGTCTCCGCCTCCGCCTCCGCCTCCAACCACCGCACACGATGACAACGTCATTGAACATAGGAGATTTTTGTCTCCTCCGATCAAACATGTTTGATCTGCTTTGGAGGCAAAAAAATCCGTCTCCGTCTCCGCCTCCGACCACCGCACACGATCCCATTTGCACGTAGGAGGCAAAAATCTCCATAGTTGGAGACAAAATTGCACTCGTATGCGGCAGGTATTATCAGCGTGTAATGTGGTTCAGATGTCTCTTTTGGAACTAAGCATACAAAGAAAGAGCATTACAGGGAGGATCTCAGAACACAAGAAACATCAGCAACGCTCTCGACGCAGACAGCGCAAGTTACAGGCTGCTTCATAATGTGTCGTACATCTTCAGAAAGCAGAGATCGCCCAATTTTTTCACCACCATTACTGTGAAATACACTGTGATGTGGGAGGTGCAGAAGATGGGGTGGAGAAAATGGCGACTGAAACCAGTTTTGCCCCTGTACGACTTCAGGACTGGAAATTACGTCGGTCGTGTATTGATAAACAAGAGAGAGAGAGAGGTGTTTGAAATGGCGCAGGCGTGGTGCTAGAACTGTTTCCCATCTCTGGAAGATACACCAGGACATAGAAAGCGTTTTTTCGTTATGCCGAGTGGTTCAATACGATTATATTATGACAATATACAACTGTCACGCACAGTACTCAGGACATCAAATGGTTTACCGTCTATCATTAAATGTTTCTAACAGGGTTAGGGTTTTGGCAGCCAAATATGCGGCCGTACAGTTTCACAGATTGGATGTCACCTTTATATTTCAGATATTCCTAAGAATGCAATGGTTCAAAGTGGTTCTGTTTCATCGATCAAAAACCGGTTTGTGGTTGATAAAAAACAACAGTATGGTACCACTTCCCGGTCAGGCTAAACGACTAGCTGTAAACACGACTGCAGGAATAGTTTTGTATAAGTTTAGGAACTTACTATTAAAAAATCTATTTACCACTGTTGATCTAGGATGCGTTAGAGGAGGAACGATAGTTTCGAATGCTATTCCAATAAAATTAACACTTTTCAAGATAAGAGGATCTGTTTTAATACTGAATCAACTGTCACATGCTCGAGTAGCAATTGGTGGGAAAAAGTCCCTGACGGTGATACCTAGGTTTGAGGATAGCTCTAAAGGGCGCCGTATTTTCAGAACGGTTTATATTTTCAAACAACTTTGAATAGCATTTCCCGTTTCATCTCTGATTCATAAACAAATACATGTACAGTCATTGACAAAAGTTTATTTCCACCGTTAATCGTCCATAACTTCCTTATAAAGTGAAGAAATTTGATGCGGTTTTCAGCAAATAATACTTCAATCTTTTCTGCATCTTTCATACACAAACCTGCTTCTGCAGCATTACTCTGACATTATGTAATCAGGCGTTGAAAAAGTCAACTTTTTTATTTCCATCCCAATTTGAATTTTCTCACGTCCGACCAGTGTGTAGCAACACTTGAAAACAATCCGCAAAGATTACGCCATCAAATTCCACCTCAGTTTCTCAAAAAAGTGACTTTTGTTGGCTCTTGTCGACAAAACAGTTGAGTGGGGCTTGAGATGGCCCCTTTTTAACTTGTTGAGCCATACACTGATTACGGAAAATAGAGGTGTGTGAATGATTATGAAGGCGTGACTAGGCAGACCAAAGCCATAAGTAGATTTCGGTATTGTGATTGTAATGCCTAAGTTTCCATTCATGAATATTTACAGCATATGTCACAGTCGTTTGAATCAAAGTAAGATTTGGTCCTTGTCCAGGGCTGTCCATTGAACCGGAATAAGAGGTATCCCTTTCCCTGTAGAATTGAAGGCCTATTGATAGAACAAGTGAAACTTACCAGTGTCCAGATACCGTAACTTACTGGGTTTGGGGGATTGTGGTTTGTGGTTTGCGCCCCTATCCGAGTCCTATGATTGGTTGGGCAATGACATTCACAAATGCGGGGTCGTCTCACAGGCAAAATAAGAGCATTTGAATCTGCTCCAAAATCAAACCAACAAAAGTCACTTTTTGAGAAACTGAGGTGGAATTTGATGGCGTAATCTTTGAGGATTGTTTTCAAGTGTTGCTACACACCGGTCGGACGTGAGAAAATCCAAATTGGCAGGGAAATAAAAAAGTTGATATTGGAATTTTTTTCAACGCATGATTACATAATGTCATGGTGATGCTGCAGAAGCAGGTTTGTGTATGAAAGATGCAGAAAAGATTGAAGTATTATTTGCTGAAAACCGCATCAAATTTCTTCACTTTATAAGGAAGTTATGGACGATCAACGGCGGAGATAAACTTTTGTCAGTGACTGTACATACATTCACTTAAATACGTTTTCGCCATTCAATATTCTTCTGGTTCAGATATAAAGTATTCTTGAGGTCGTTTGATGATTACTATGGCAAGCCAAAGCGGAAAAAATGTCAGGACACCAAAACAATATCAGGAATACCAAAAAACATGTCAGAAATCTATAAAATCACCTCAGGATTTGAAAAGAACATGCAGGATTTACAAAAAACATGCCAGGACACAAGCTCAGAATATGCGTCCGTCCGAAAATAGATAGTCCGGACCCATGATTCCCCTTCCTTCCTGTCATTTTTTTAAGTAGGTCAGTGGTCAACGTCGCTCTTCGTCGCCCTACCTCAAATGGTTCAGTCTTTCCTGGTGGTCATTTTGACTTTTCTTCTTTTACCCAACAAATCGATAGGGATATCAATGTACATGCAAAGATCAATACGAGAATCGTCTTGAAGCAAAGAATGAATGGGTTTACAAACTGCTATCGTTGCATGTACACCCTTGGACTGTTAACTGGAGTTTCGGCTGAAACTTTGGGATAAACTCTTCATATTACGGTATGGAAGCTCCGATTGCGATTGAAAATTTGAAACTTTCTTCGTGTACAGAAACAGGAAAGCTTTAAAATGACGTTGGTTTCAGTTTTTAAAAATATGCGATTGAAACTCACACTTTTTTATAGAAATTTTAAACGTTTGTCAAAAACACAACTTAGGCAAGTTCATGTTAATTTTGGTCTCAAAATCTGTCTTGAGGCGCACAATAATTGCCGTAAAAAGCAAAGGTTGATCCACTGAAGATTTTGGGAAATATTTAAGTTTATTAGCTGTGCATTTACTTATGATTAAGGGTCTACGTTTGAGATGACGAAGTTGTTTTTTACGCCTGCAAATACTTATTACTGACCAATTTCATTGGTCAGCAGTTAACATGGTTAATAATATGTTTGATGCCCGGCATTTTCTACTCCATGAATTTAACATAAAATTTACAGAAGATTGATTTTATTTTTCTGCCGAAATACATAATTTACTGGTGTCAGGTTACAAGAAGTTAGAGTTAATGAAGAGAGATATTTTCGAACAGAATTTCTTAAGATCGCAGTTGAGTTCTACATCATCCCACCTTATACGGTACATCTGCATGGACCGTCAAGCCGTCCCTGAACTAAAGACAGGGGACGCCATGGACACAATTTGCCCCTGATCTAGAATAGGTTTCTTGATGATCTGACCACAACCGATGTGATAGAATCTAATGCCTCCGTCTTCTTGATGTCCCGCTGTATGGTTTATCACAGGATTAAAGTTTGTGGTCTCTCTAGAGTCCAATTCAATGATGCCGCTTAATACGTAAATATATTGTAGGGGACGTCATATATCGGAGNGGGCATTAAATTCAACATTCAACATGTTGTTGCAAGAGAAAAAATTCCGCAAAATATCCAGACAAAATGGTGATGATAGGAAATCAAAAGAAATATGTCAAATTTCCATATTTTCACCGTTCTCGTGATATCCAATATCTGAATTCATCGAAAACTAGAGGAGTGCATATCTAGGACTGACTTCAAATACTTTTGGTTTAGAAGCGGCAAATTTTGCCTTTAATAGAAAAGTTGAATTCCCCCTGTTCTAATACTAATGAACACCACTGCAGATAAAAAGGTTGCATCTGGAAGGACTTTGGATGGTTGCTTCCGATCCAATCAGCATGCTGGACACAATGCAAACTCGGACGATTCAGGCTCTGCTGCCGATAGGTCAAAAGATGCAACTCTTTTGATCAAAGAAAGTGTTTGATAAACAACATGCCATTACTTATGGCCTATTCCTTTACATACACAACTTTTAATAAGCTTGATCAAATATAAATATCAAGAAGTCAACTTGATATTTACCACTTTGTGTGTCAATTTTTGTGCTTTCTTCTTTGGACTTGATCAAATATAAAGCGTAAAAAACTGTATATATGTGTTTTGAAACTCAAAAAAATTTTACATCCGTATTAGACTCCAAGTTCTTAAGGCGAGATAGCCAATTTAAGGGGATTTTGTTTGGCCTTGAAATTCAACTCTAAACCTTTCAGATCATTACATAATCGAAAACACACAGGGACAGATATTATTGCAAAGCAACCAGCCAGCGAAATTTGTCATCAGGTTCAAGGGCTGTAACTTATTCAAAATAATTTGAGATACGGTATTAATATCTCATGATATCTCAATGACCCAGACATTTCATAATAAAAAAAATATTGCCACTGTAAGGTCCTTGGATAAGTAAACACGAGTTGAACATTAACCATTTCAACCTGAAATTTGCAATGTTTTGGACCCTTCGACGAAAGTGTCGAATTGACAAACTTCATCCTCTGCCCCTTGCTTTAGGCCAAAGTCTGCAAGAATACCCGTGTGGAGTTTTTGAATGTTCCCTATCTGTGATCGTTCCCCTACTATTGCCTGACGGAATAAGCTGTGAGTTGACAACAGAGAACACACAGAGAAAGATGCTGATCTATCTGCTAGCGTTTATCAAAAAAATAAGGGGAAACACTGACGTACGGAAACACTGGCGGATGTTACAATGGCTCTGTATACAAGCGCACTTGAGGGCTGCAATCTATGGCAAGCCAAAGCGGAAAAAATGTCAGGACACCAAAACAATATCAGGTAGTTGTGACGCCTACCAGGAAAATATAAACTGTTGGATTTTGAAACTCTCCGAGTTTTGCACAGTTTATTACACCTAAAGCCTAGGTCACAAATCCACCGGGTCCCGTACGATTTTCCTCACCCAGCGGCTTGCCATGGATTTTAGAGACTGAAACACGGATCTAAGATGAATTATGCCGAAATCGCCTCAATGGATAAGCGGAAATTAGACTGGATCAAACTGGGCACCGTAGAAATTGGCCAAAATGTCTGTTTTTACTCGCCGTACGGGCCCCGGAGTGGATATGTGACTGGGGCTTTAATGCAGCAAAATTGTTGTTCGAACTCCTTAATTCAGGTAGAGAGCAAATCATTTGTTACACACCGAACACCTATGGAGGCCTTAAAGGAAACATGAAATCGTTGAAATTTTATCGATGTACGGTGTTGCATTTTCAAGGATTTGGGAAAGTGTTATGCTAGGTTGACATTATGTTCCCGGTGGCCACGGCAGCCCCGTTTGCCCGAAACGGAGTGCACCGTGGGATTTTGGCCGTTTTTTCTCCGTATTCAAGTTTTGTTAGGTCTTGCTAAGTTTTCTCACGGTCTATCACGGTATCCGTGAGGGGCCGTGGGGGGAAAGGGCTGCCGAGTCCCGGAGGCTCAAAGGCGCACTACGGTTCGGCCAGCAGTCTACCACGGATGCCAGTACGTTCCCTCCCGGCCCATTACGTTCTGATGGGGTACTTCACGTTTCTCACGTTCTGATCAAGGTCTGACGCGTTTTCACGTTCTGTCAAGGCTTAACGGACCGCCTCCAAATTTTGTTACGGCCTATTACGTAATGTCAGGTTTTGCTGCGTTCACCCCGTTTTACTACGGCCTACTAGCATGACTAGGTTCCTCATCCGCACCGTGACTGCCGTGGCAAATATTTTGACAGTTTAAAAATCTGGCCCGGCACCCACGGCAGTCACGTTTGTCCATCCTGTACCCCCGCGTTGTCTCACGTCCATCCCGTTTTGTCCACGGTGGCCTGAAACGTGATTGCCGTGGCCGCCGGGAACATAATAGGGAGTTTAAGAAATCACACGCTAACGATAACATTTACGTTAACAATATTTATTGTACAGGAAATACATGCAAGAAATAGCGTGGGGTGCCGACGCTACGTTTCCGTCAATAAGGAGCAATTGACTATGGCAAGCGGACTGTCCTGTTATTAAAGAAACGTATATTTCTGCAATAAAACCTACTTTTCTGGTTAAAAACGAAGTTTTTGTGGATAAAATATATATTTTTTCTGATAAAAACTGTTTTTCCCCAAAACAACTTAGTTTTTATTCATTAAACCAACTTTCTTAGAAAAATGATATTCAGCATGTTCGGTCTAAAAAACGGTTTTTGAAAAAAAATTCTCTATTTCTGCACTTGATACTTGGCAAGGATAAGTACGTTATGGGAACTCATTTTTTACGTTTGATCGGTACGATTCTTTGATTCGCTCTAGCTTGGTCACATGGTCAACAGCAGTAGGCCTAAAGCAGCTGCTCGTTGGCAAATAGTGCTGCTGTTTACACAAGCCCTTATACCAGCATTTTTAACACGAACGAAGTCTAAGTGATATGATCTCTGGGCGCCATGTTAGTGAGCTAAAACCAATGTGTACTGCCTCATCTCATCGACACGGCTCACAGAATGATTTTCCATAAATGCTGGTAGCTTTGGATGTCAGTAAAATGATCTTAAAAACTAGCTCGCAGACATTGGGTGATATGAATAAAAATAAGTAATAACTTTTACTCCAGTTTTTGAAGTATTTACTGGTGACTATATGAATAAAACAGGAGTACATGTGTAATTACTGCAAGTAATTACTTGTAGCTACTTCTAATAAGTAGTACTAGTGCAGTAGTTATTCCCAAAACAGTAAATACTGCCGAGGATATGAATAATCAGCAGTATTCACTAGGACTTTCCCAGTTATTACTTGAAATTTTAAAGGTAGCTCCAGACCTACCTTGGACATCGAAGCATACAGAAGTTTAATAAAAATCATGGCAGCGTTTATGAATAAACCGCGGAAAAGAAGGTGTATGAGCCAAGAAGGACATGTTCTGAGTAGAATTACAGATGCCTTTAGCGATTTGAAGAGGAAAATGTATGGATCGCACAGAACTTCCTAGTAGAAAGTACAGGTGTTATATTTGCAGGTGTTTCTGTGAATGAGTGTGCCCCTCCCCCGCCCATTGTTTGGGAAATGCTGGCAGATGTTTCTCTGAGTGTCCCCTGTTGTCAAGTCTCCGCTTATTCCGTCAGACAATAGTAGGGGAACACTTACAGATGGGGAACACTGGCAGATGTTACACCGGCACAAAATATCCAGTGAACCTCCCTAAGGTCATATCGGCGTCTTTCACTTGATGCACATACGCAATAAAGGTCTATTCTCACTGATCCTATGCAACAAAGGAAATATTTGTAAAACACCCTTATTACCACATTTCAGTAATGTGGTTGTTCAATTTCAGTACAGTGAACCCAGGACTCAGACGAGTAAAAAAACTAGTAGGGCAGAAGTGATTACTTTGCAGTAAAAGCAACGGTTTATTCATATGAATTCAAGTGTTCACTTCTACTTGGAGTAAAAACTTGGAACTAGTCACTTTTGCTTTTAGTAACTACTAGCTAGTAGATACTGATTTTTATTCATATCACCCAATGGCTGATATTCATAAAAGCTAGCAAATGCTTTTACTTCAAGCTTTGTAGTACATTTACATTGGACACGCTGTGCAAATCTTAAGTAAAAGCATTTGCTAACTTTTATGAATACCAGCCATTCTTTCAATGAACAATGTAAGAATTATTTTACAAACTTCTGGGGCCAATTGAAATTCCATAAAAGCATTCTGACTTAGAATGATACTAGGCCGTAGCAAGGTTCCAAATGCTTAGTTGGTTGCTTGTTAGCAAACAACTAAATCTTATTCCATAAAATCATTCTAAGAATCATTCTTACTAGTTGCTTGCTAAGAGCTCCCTAGAATGGTGTGTTTATTGAGAAAAAACACAAAACCACAAGGTCAATTTCACTTCACAATAGCCGTGGTAACACTACATAAAATCCCCGGGTATTTTGCGGTCACACCTATGAATTGCCGGGCTTCAAGAAACCCGTGTCTTCTGAAAAACACGGGTTTTTGAGACACGGCAAGCTTGCCGTGCTTTTCGACATCCCCGTGTTTTTCTTTAGTTCTTAGCACGGCTACAGGTGGCGCAGCCATTAAGTGACGTCTTTTTCGCGCCTCCAGCAATGTTTGCCAATACAGAAATGACCGAGGAGTCAAGGCATGCAGCGCAACTGTCGCCGGGCTACTTAACTACAATGTAGTAGTGCGACCTCTCGCCGGGATTTTCGTACACACGGTTTTGACACGGGTCTGGAAAAACGCGGGTATTTTCAACAAGTGTAACCTTAGCTTATAGGGGAAGGGTTCATTTGTTCATTGTTGTGGTTGGCCAAAGCATTCCTCTGTGTTGTATAATAGGGCTGCGCAGCATATATGCTGTCATCATGGCGACTTCCATACTGATTCCTTCAAAAAAATAGGCAAACAAAGCACAAAAACTATATTTTGTGCACAGGGAATTTCACATAATCACTGATCTTCTCTGCGAGAGAATCCATCAGGTGGTGATCACACCGAAACACGTAATGTGTAAAAACCAGCCATGGGCGCAGCCATCTTTGATGCAATGCATTGTGTGTCTATAAATTAGCCCGGACTCTGTATAAGAATGCGAACAAATTGTCAAATATATCCTAAAATCTCTCGGTAGTGCTGGTGTTAGTGTTACGGACATCGAGGCGTGCCACAAACGGCGTTGTCTTCGAAGGGATAAAACAAGTATTTTTCTATCAGACCCACAAACGTTTCTTGACAAAGAATCTTTTAAATCATTATACATTATACATTCTCAGTGGCCTGGTCCCAATAAGGAGGTTTTTATTTCAATCAAGCATAACTTCTGGTATCCGCGCGACAGCAACTTCAACTTTGTTGTGAGCATAGCTATACTTAGTAACTATGCACTGAAGCCATTGCCAAATGCATCCAATGCCTAGCAAAAAAGCTGTCGGTTTTCATGTGAACTCGGCGATGACAAAATTACGCTGGCCAATCCCACATCAATCATTATTCATAGGCTCAGTCCGGCGTATTGTGTACGAGTGACACAAGGTCTTAGCGCCTTCTCAGTCTTCCAACTTTCGTCCAACCAGCGGATTGGGGTGGAGCGTAATATCAACTGTCATTAGCAACACAATGCGCGAGGTGGGTTAACATGAGAAATTGATTCTACCTTTGACCGCCGGCCCTTCTCCGACCAACTAATGGGCATGCGCAAGATCTACTGGGCATGCGCAAGATCTACTGGGCATGCGTAGCTTATTCCATAGGCCTGTAATGCTATATGTTTCGCTGTGGTGATGTGGGAGGAGAGCATAATTTCTCCTCATAGGACGCTCAATGTTGGTGGCAACAATGTCAGTGACAGTCATTATCACCTCTCGAGAGAATCTGTACTTTTTACCATCTCCGCATCATCAAAAATATCACGTCGGTTTCGACGGTCTCTAAAAATATGTTCACGCCGCATTGCATGGCATATTTCAGCAATTCAAGGATCCTCCTTGCCATGTTGACTGGCAAAGTCTGCAGGGAAAGTAATGTTAGAACCGTGCTAAGGACTTAGAACTACCCAAGAGCTATTCTAAACTTGGAATACAACTCACAACCGTGATAAGCAAAGAATGGTTTCATGGAATAGGCTTTTCAAGCAACTGAGAGATAGAATGATTCTAGTACGGTTTAGCTGCCAACTAGGCTTTGGAATGGTTTTATGAAATTGGCTCCTGTACTTTGTGAGTGGTAAAAGCTTTGGCAGACTGACCTCTGCCCCGAATCTACGTACTACTAGAATACCCTACAAATCAGAGGCGGAGCAAAATTAGAAGATAACGTCACCTTTTTATAAAATCTACGCCAGGAAGATCGTATTCTAATGGATAATTCTTATATTCTATAAATACCATGATAATGTGATTTTTTATTTTCTGTGTCTGCAAAGGAATGTTCAAACCATAAAGTTTCCGACTATGGCGAACATTGATTTGCCAGTTGAATGAACTGAAAGGGACTTGTCAGGAGGAAGAAGAAGCAATAACAAAGCCGCGGGACCCGGATGTACGACAGTAAAGGTACGCAACTCAGCTCTGACCTCCAGTGTACAAATAATTCCTAGTCTAACATGTCTAATTGGACGCTGATAGACGAGAGAAAAAGTCACCTGTGCCATTTGAACCTACGGAGTAATTCCTAAATGTTCACAACATTGCAGGTGTCATGTGGAATTACCTGTGCAGATTTACTTGTAGGTGCCCGACTTTTCACTTACATACAGCATGTGAGTAGACTGTCCTCGGTGCCTAATCTGCATACAAAGACGGCTTTCAGATCATGGACGTCGAACAACTAGCAGGTAACGTCGCTCTTTCTGCAAACAACATGAGAAGCTCTGCGCATGCATCTTTTGTAATTGGCAGTTTCACGAAGGCTGTAGTCGATTGGTCAATTCTTAAACCAGATAATAAATATGGCAATGTGATTTCGTTGATATCCTGTGCAGTTCTGTGTCTGCAGCAGGAATGGTCAACCATAAACGTTTTCTACAGTGGCGGACATTTAATATGTCAGTTGAGTCAAAAGAAAGGAACTTGTATGCAGAAAGAAGAAGCGATACACTGCAGCGGGGCCCGGATGTATGAAAGAAAGGTAAGCAACTGACCTCTGACCTCCAATCTGCATATTCTAATGCAATGCAGATACGAGTCCATAAAATGCCTGTGATGTGTTTCCTAGCCAGGTGAAAATTATAAATCGAGGTTGAGAACAAAATATGGTATTATTCGCTCTTTATGGGTAGCGTCCACCTGAGCGCCGACAAATAAGAAGGGTTGCGGAAGCAAATTATGTCATTTCGGCATTCTTTTCGTGTCAGTGACTATAATTGCGCATTTTGCCTTCTCCCGAAGGTGCAGAAACGCCCGGAAATGTTTAGGAATGATAAAGACAGTGAACAGAATCTTTCAAGAATATGCGGAGAGGTTGCTGAATGAATGCGGATTGACTAAATTTGCATTCCGCGTCTTGTCCGCGCCCTAGTGGACGCCAGGTTATAGACTATGGCCCACATTCTAGAAGCCTCCTTAACTCTAAGGTCCACTTTAAGCTTTTGTATTCTGCCCTGCAAACAATAGCTAAAGGTAAACCTTGGAGATAAGGAAACTTCTAGAATACGGCCCAAGATTGGGCAAGTAAATCGAGCGGGTGGAAACCGGAAATGCCGGAGAAGAAGTAGTCTGACAATAAGAAAGGCCCTCTCTACAACAACAAGAATGGAACTCGGAATCCCAGTGGGGACAGGTGCTGATGTTTCCATTGATCTACTAAGGCCAAATTCAAAAAAGGTGTTTTAGACTTGGACGCGTATAACTTCGTCAAATGTATGGTGGAAGTGTGTGCATTTAGTGAAGTTACAAGCGTCCAAGTCTTAATTGCGCGATGATCAGCCTTTATGAATACGGCCTCTAGTTATCATTGGGCGTGTACTCATGTCATTTCTTGTACATCTATACAATAAAAGGGGAAGTGCGATTCTTTGTCCGCTATGCACTGAAAACGGGTGGTATTTAGTGCATAACGGTCATGTTCAACGGATAGGATATCACTCATAGATGGTTTTGCACAAAAAATAAGTGCAACTTTTGGCCTGCAAAGTGTGGTTTTAAGGCATTTTTCTTTATGGGAACTTCCCAAGTTTATTTAAAGCTGAAGGGGAATTCCAGTGACCTACTTATTATAAACAGCGGCTGATATTAAGCAGATACACGGTAGGACTCATGTGAGCCTACTGGTCCACCATGAATCCGGGTCATCTTCGCTTCAACAAATAGTATCGTATTTAGTCATTCATTATCAGTTGTCACACTAGGCCTACCATTCCCGTGAATCTGAACCCAGGGCCGGATCCAGGATTGACAGAAAGGGGTGTAGCTCGACGGAGGGGTGCGCACCCATTTGACAATATCTGATGCATTTCCCTGGCGTCTCAGGGCAAAATACTCAGTGTCACATGGGGACGGTATCAGGAGGACACTTTCACTTCGGACATTTGCTCCTGGATTTTGCCCCCCCCCCCGACATTTAGCACTGTATGACCTCTACATGTA